>OX578144.1:115627919-115842908 GCA_951213105.1 Amaurobius ferox | reverse complement strand
CGTATTTGTTTGGCAGCGACAAATAAGATTTTAAATTTTGAATTTTGTACTATATTTTTTTTAGTTTTTTCCACTTTTTGTTTTTTGAATTACCACCAAAATTTGTAAATCTCGGTAAAGCAAAATATATTAAATCCTTCCATTCCCCCCCCATAATTTGTTTTATGCTTGTTGCAATGTAAATGCAAAAATTAAAACAAATTGACTATAACATAACTTGTAGAGGGTATAGAAAATATTGACTTCGGAATTAACTGCAACATTTTATCTTTGATGTATAAATGTATAATGCGTAATGCATATAAGCACAATTGCAGATACAAATCAAAGTCCTTTTGCATTGTGGAATGCACATTTTACAATAACTGTATATTTCTGGGTCTGTGATTCATTCCTAACGGCTCCTAGCTTTTAACCTGTTGCAACTAGTCTGACGCATATTTCTGTTGCTTGGAACCTCCCGCCAGTAAAAATAACTTTAATCCGTTTTTGACAGTTTATTTTAAGTAAAACTTCCCATACATAACTTCTTTTATATAAACCTTCTCATGAGTTCCCTAATTATTTGTTAATAATTATATTACAAAAGAATTTGAATTTATTCATAATTACTAATTAAAATTGGAGATTATATATTTCTTTTCAACAGCATGGAGCGCATACACATTAATAACGTAAATTAACAACGACTTTAAATGTTCATGAGATTAATTCATCAATATTCTGTAGACCATTTTTTTTTTATGTTTAGGAAAAAATTTTATGTTTCATTTTTTTAAAATAAAATAATAAATTCGGCTTTTGTTATTGATAAAAAGATTTAAAAATGCATATGCATAGATGTATGTTAAAAGAAATTTGCATTTTTTCATGTCCCAAATATTTGTTCCATTTATAATTGTTTATTATTACATCTATTATTGTTTTAATGTTTATATTATACGTTTAAACACATGTGTCCATTATTTGCAACTACTGTACTACCGTTGCTAAATAATACTAACAATTATCAGTTTTGCTTTGCTAAATAATTCTAAATTATATGTTCATTTAAAAAACAGTTAATTTTCTTATTGTCCATATAATAGGCATAAGCATCCGCTTCATTATTTGCAACTATTTTATGTTTCTATTGCTAGATAATGCTATTGTGAAGAAAATAAACAAAATTTATTATTTGCATTTTTTGAATAGCTGCACATTACTTCAACTTAAAATAAGTGGATTTCTTATTTGAAACATTTATGTAATGTGCATGAATGTTTGTAAGTATCAGTGTTGACGACGATAATAGAATAAAATATATTACAAATAAAAAAAAAATGTTGTGGGGGGGGGGGGGGGGGGAGGAGGACATATCTAAATTTTATTATTAGTGCAAACATTTCAGTGTTCTGGTGCAATAAAAATGTGTGCAGAATTCATTAGTAATCAAGGTGCGCATCTTAACCAAAAATGGTAATCAAAATTTAAATTTCTAAAGCAATAAAATCCTACCTCCTCTTTTCTAGAATATTTTTTTTTTCTCAGGAACTGTTTTGAAATAAAATTCTAAAAAATTTGCATTTATCTTGAAAACGATATTTTCCAATTTGCACCAACTATCCAAAACATTAAATAATTTATATTTTTGTTGCACACCACTTGAATATCAAATTTTCCTTGTTTTCTCTTAAAACAAAAAATAAAAAAATCACGGGCGCCGAGGATCCGCACAAAACCCTTTGCTGTACACTTCCCAGCGCTACGGTACAGAGTATTTTCTTTCCGTTCGGGGTTGATTCGACAACCGCTTGCATCCATTGGCTCCTTGACTGGGATACAATGCAACACCAGTGCCATCTACCGCTTGCCGCGGAAATTGATTTTCTTCACCGGAGTCTCGGAATTTAAATGCGCGATCTATTTTTGTTTGGGTTCTAACTGCATTTTGCACAGTTTGGTGGGAAACGCGTAATTAAATAAATCGGGCATTTTCGGAGGCGTTTCTTGTGGTTTTCCCGAAAGTTCATCGACTGAACTGCCCGGAAGTTCTACTTAATGAGATTGTCGTAAAGGGCTTTGCCGATTTCAGTTTTAGAAGGAACAATTTTGGCGAGCTATTTAAATTCTGCGCCTTTCATTTGCGGATGACGAAAGGAGTTAAATCCCGTTTTTATTGATTTGAGCAAATACTTAATGATGCATGGAAGAAAATGCAATTTTTTTTACAAAGAAATGGTAAAGCAATAACTTGCCGAAATTGCACCACATCTAACATTTGATTGAGATTCGACTGATTTCATTTCCTTTACTGCATCAACAGAGCAGCCGAGAGAGAGAGGCAGAAGGAGGGCAGACCCGGAAGGCTTGGGGGTCAAGACCGCATTAACCAGTTTATGAAAAAGATCTACAATTTATAAATTAGATGGTAGAAAGGAGCCCCACGGATTTGTTGCATAGGGTACCATGAATTCTGTTTACGGCATTTTGCATAAAATCTAAATATGTAGCTCTAAATTTAAATTTATATTCAGATTAACCGTTTCATAACGTTGCATAAAATCAATTTAGTTTAATTTGTGGTAAGATTTTAGTTCGAAATATTGCACCATGAGCCAGGATAGTTCCCGAGGGCTAAGCATCTTAAGTGATGCCATGGGACTTCGTGTTTCCAGGGGGCCTACAAATATGGCTTCATTTTATGGGGATCTCTGAAAGCTTTTTTTTTTCAGTCATTAGTGCATTCTAACCAAATCTTATATTTTACTATAAGCCATTTGAATACATCAGTTTTATTCACGTATTTTTGTCCATATAACGCTTTACTTTTTATCAAATCGTTAGTTGATCATATGAGATCAAGGTACACTACTTCTTATGGTGACTTACCATGAGGTTTAGAGTAACATTCCTAGGCTTTCAATACAGTTCAGTGATGTTAATGCAGACCATCAAATATTTTATATTAATTTTAGTTTCTTCAGTTTGCAGTATTTGGGGATTTTAGGGTCCATAGAACTTGATGGTCCTCGGTCTGAAAGTATTTGAAAAAGATCTACAATATGAGATCAAGGAACACTACGTCTTATGGTGACTTACCATGAGGTTTAGAGTACAATTCCTAAGCTTTCAATACAGTTTGGTGGTGTTAATGCAGACCATCAAATATTTTATATTAATTTTAGTTTCTTCAGTTTGCAGTATTTGGGGATTTTAGGGTCCATAGAACTTGATGGTCCTCGGTCTGAAAGCATTTGCTTAATAAAAATTGCTTCCTAAGCTGCCACTATATACATTTAAATATTCGATAGTAGAAGATTTATTTGAGAAAGATAGCTATAACCAAAGTCTACCTATCTACTCGTTAAAGGTAGTTTCGGTCCACATGAATTTCTTCACTTTTACAAAAGCAACTTGAAAATCTATTAATTCAATTTGCTGATTATTTTTAGTACTATAAAATAGTAACCCCGAAATATTATTAACCCACAAAATTAGTAATTCACCATTGATACCATCGATTGTAATTGAATGTTTATTTATCTGAATTTTCAATTTTCTGTGAATTGAACATCTCTCTCATATTAAAAATCGATTATTTCAAATATGACTTATATGCAATCCTTTTTTTTTATATTCCTATACGGTATTATAACTTAGAGCAATTAAAATAGGAGTGTATAAAAATTTTCTATACCCGTATTTAAATTCATATCTCAATTAAAACAGCAAATAGCAAATAAAATTGGGACGTATTGTATATACAGCAATTAAAATAAGGGTGTATGTATACTATTTAAAATAGAGGTGTGTATATTGCAATTAAAATAGGGTTGTATATAGTTAAAATAGAGGTGCATTTCTTTATATTTTGTCGAGAATAACATTTTTTTCTTATTTTGTCAGAAGTTGACGTTAAATCTCATCGTTATCTGAAATCTCTTAACATTTGCGTTCCCGTTTCATTAGTTTTGTTTTAAAAAAATTTAGGGAGAAACTGGCATGATGGAACACACGTTTTTGAACTTGTGCAAACTTTTGATAATCAAAAGAGTGAAATTTTGATACTTAATTTCGACAGTATTAGCACATAGTACGTGTTCGTCCACAAAAGAATTCCTCCTTTGGCAATAACAATATCTGTCCCTTCCCATAAATATCTAAATCTAACATCTTTTCTGATATCCTCATATGCATCCGCAGTTTGAGTAAAATGTGATCGCACACGTTAAATCAATTTTTTTCTTTCAAATTTCGGTGTGTATTTTCAGGAATCAAGAATTGAAAACGATCATTTTGTTATAAATTAAACGGAATGAATACAGTTTTTCAATTGGAAAGTACTGCAATAAAATATGCTGTTGATTTGGGTTTTGATGATAGAAGTTTTGTTAATATCTATACTGACAAATTATCTTCATTTTTTGTTTTATATTCTATACTTAATAATTCCAATTACTTTCATTAACAAATCCACTTACTTTAGTATCAAAGATTCAGTTTATTACAGAACAAATAATGTCCATATCAGGTGGGTTAAATCGCATGTTGACCTAGAGGAAAATTAACGTGGATGATCACAACGTAAAAATTGCCTTACCAGAAGGAGAACCATTTAATGTTCCAATCCTTTATTCTTATTTTTCAAAATTTTATAAAAATATAAAAATCGTTTATTTGACAATTGGCATCATCGATTGAATATTTCTGTTTTTCCCGAAAGAATTTCTTGGAGTTACATATTTCCTTCCCATTGTTAGCTTAGATCTTCAAATATTTACCTAGATATCTTGTTTACTTTTTAACTAATCATGGCCCATAGAAACGCAGTGCAACCTAAATGTGACAATGGTGTTATATATCAGTTCGGACAATAAACTTCAAGTGCTTTCAGCAATTGCCAGACATTTTGACTCCAGAGAAAAGACAGTTAAATGAGACGGAAATGATGACACTCCAATAAAAATGCAGTCCTCTCTCCAAGCTCCAAAAAATTAAAGTTGATACATAAATATAATACAAGAAGAACCCAATGACAGAATTTTCTTTAGATCGAGCAGGCCCCGTCTAAATCTCTCTGAGACAATCTGGCAGTTGATTAATAAGATCTCGAGTTTACATTATGACTGAGAGAAAAGGGCGCAGACTACAAGATGCTGATACTAAGAAAATAATTCGCTCAGATATTAACTTATAATTCTAATTTTCGACAACGATATGATTGCTTATGGAGATATTTTGCAGAATCCATTCCGACGATATTAGCTTGTAATTTCGTCCCAATAGTTCAACGGTAGAGCATCGGCTGACCAATTCGGAGATCCAAGGTTCGACTCCCGGTTGGGGCAGCAAGGCTCTTTGTAATGGCGCCCGAACAAATCAATCCTGTATGTTAGTGCAAAGATGTCGGAGGTCTGAAGACCTCAGACCTTGCCACTCACATAGTGGATTCAGAGTAGCTAGCTGCACGGCCCGGAAAGGATACCTCCTGCACTCAGGAGGCATTCTTCAATGATGAGATGTCGGAGGTCTGAAAATGACCTAGTACGACCAGTACGGATTCAATGGACTCTGGAAGATTGAGAGCCGATTTCAAATTGAGAGGATAAAGACCACGCATGATACTAACCTTGGTAAAAATAGTAGTATCAGGAGGCTTACCTGAGGTAAAAATATCAGGAGGTGGTCAGTCAGATTGTCATTTGCCGCCAATCTGATATTAGAGGGTGGAAAATGCAGTCTACTCCGACGATATATGAGCTTGCAATTATTGCAGTACTTTCCCAGTAGCTCAACGGTAGAGAGTTGGCTGCCCAGTTCGAAGACCCAGTGTTCAACTTCCGGTGTTCAACTTCCGGTTTTGGCAGCAAGACTCTTTACAAATTGATCACTAGATTACTGTTATTGAAAGACAACAGTTAAATTTAAGAAATTCGACTTCAAGTGTTCGCATAATAAATATTTCTGACACCGTCAGTGTTACTTTTGTAAATGTAATATTTTCGATGAAATCGTGATCTTTGAATGAGTCATATATAATTATTGAAAAAAGATCAATTTCATCTAATTAACACTTGAAATATTTCTAAAATATTCAAAATACATTCAAGAGGTTTCATGACGTGCTTTCCGTTAATATGCTGATTTCGAAACTTTTGGTAAAGTAGTACTTTCTTTATACAATACTGTGAGAAATTGAAACCGCGAGTATTTTTACTTTCCTTATATACATAATGTATAAGGAAAGTATTGTGACGGGGTCGAAAATTCGAATTCGAGTTTTCGACGGGAGAGCACGTTTCAAGCATCCCTGATCACGAATCAAACATTTTTGAAATGATGTCTGTGTGTGTGTATGTGTGTGTGTGTGTGTGTGTGTGTGTGTGTGTGAAAGTATGTGTGTGTGTGTGTGTGTCAGTGAGTCTGTGGAGACGATAACTGACGAACGAATGGACCGATTCGAACCAAATTTGGTACAAAAATCACAATCCGTAAACACTGGAAGCCTATTGCTTTTATATGCAATCGAATGTTACGAACCCCCCTAAATTTTCGAATGAAATTTTGAAAAAATCGTCAAAAATCTAAACCACTAATAAAGTTAAGCAAATAGACATTTCTTATGTAATTTTTTATTAGAAAACGATTGACATAAATTTTAGAACGCTAACATGAACCGTTCTCGAGATATTGTTCATTTTTTAAAAAAAATTATCAAAAAGTCATATAAAAAAAAATTCCTATTGAGAAACATGTTCACTTTTCATATGCAATACCATGCGATAAATTGGGTTACATCATTCTCGTGGAACTAGCTCATTCCATTCATGAAAAAATATACTTTTGTGTACTTTTGTGTTTGAACGCCAATAGTCATTTATCTGCTGTAAGAATAACTTATTTCTTAGTGCATAACGCTTGGCGAGATTTTGGCGACGAATTTGGCGGAATGTCGCCAACTTGGCGACTTTTTGAAATGTTGCCAAATTAACGAAAATCTCGCCAAATGGATAAAAATGACGACTAATTGTCGAAAATTTTATATCTTGGAAAGAATATTAGTATCTACTATAAGAAAATCCTACCTTTTTTTACTGTAAAAGTAGTAAATTAATTACATTATATAAGGAAAGTCATGTGTTGCCCACATCAGATTTTTTAAATACTGTCTATATGGAGTTATATTAATTTTTCAATTTAAATAAAATTTGCGTATGTTTCAATATAGGTATTCATCACTTGATATATTTCAATAAAATATATATCTTTTTTCTAACCGAAAAATATTACATTGTATTAACTTAAAAATTATTTTATCTTTTTGAAAATTTGACAGAGGGATAGTAATTTATTTTTTCTCAAATTGTAAAGACAGACAAAATAAATAACAAAGCCAGATTTTTCTCCTCAGTTGGTTGTCAAACAAAAGATTCGATGACATCTGTATTGAAGTATTTGATTTCACACATGGCATAGATTTGAAAAATTATTAGACCCTGCAAAAATCGTTGGATGTAACTTTTCACAAAAATACAGATTTATTTTTTAAAAGATAGGATTTATTTTTTTAAAAGATAGGACAAACTTCATTTATCAACTTTCATGCTTCACTATTATTAAATTTAGGTTTTGCTCTGAATTTAATATCATAAATTTTTGTCCCAGATGACATTCCTCTAAAAATAAGTAAAATCATTTTGTGAATACCGTCACAATATTTTTTATGTATACAAATAAAAATATTAAATAGAATCTGCAATGGGGATATTTCGTTAATAAAGGCATAAATATTTGATTAAAAAAATATCAACAGGTTTTATAGTTAAAAATCAGAGCTAGAATGATATAGAGAAACGATCAAGGGCCCTATTCCAGCTTTGCCGTTCGTATTTCTACGTCGATCGATAGTGGGCATTGCTATAGCGGAGTTTCAAACGTTATTGAGTTTTCAATAGAGTTTGGTCGTTGCGCTATAGACGCGCGCTCTATCGATTTAAGCGTTTAAGCGGAACTACGATCGACACATTTGTTAGAGCCATTGGGTCCCTATTTCGAGCTTGCCATCCTTAGTACTGCACAGATCGATAGAGGACGCTCCTATAGCTGAATGACAGATGCAATTGAGTTTGGGATAGATTTGTTTCTTCCGCTATATGAGAGCCCTCTATCGATCGACGCGGAACTGCAACCGGCAAGTTTACACATTAGAATAATACGGGTAAAAACACACAAAATACTGGGTTTACTGGTACTATAATGGCATTTTTAAACAGGTAAATTTCCATCTACACACTTGAAAAAGTAACTATATCCATATTAATGTGTTATTTTATTCTTTTGTATGATAATTGCACGGAATAATTTCGTGCCGCTTGTTACACCGGCGTAATATTTGTGTTTGACGTCTGCAGCTTGTTACTCACCAGCTCTTTTCGCGAGTTCTTTCAACCCAGTTCTCACAACCGCACTTATACTCGTATTCGTCCTCGACGAATAAAATCCTTGTCCATGCTGAAAGAAAAATATTGACTTCAGAAGTAAATACAAGCAGAACGTAATAACTAGAACTTGTGGTGAGGTGGATTTTACACATAAATACAATAAAACTTAAACACATAAATACATTAAGATACTCACCAAATAGTTCCACCAGGCTCAACCGCGTTAAAGTATAGTGGGGTCCGATTGGACCAAAGTACATTGCATTCACTACAAACTAAATAATCATTCCTTTTTTTTTGTGGCCAACTAACAATTTTATTTATAGAACACATGAAATCTCAATTTTAAACATTAATATACAAAATTACACAATTACAAAAGAGTTCCCAAATTACCTAAACTTGACCTCAGGGTGCACAGTTTATTTTGCATTAATTTGCATATATATTTTATTTATCATCCAAAACTTGTAATTAATTACTTTTTGTTAAGACACAATGTATATATATTCAATTTTGTAAAAACTCCCATTTAGCATAACCTTGCCCTTACACTATTGGATCACATCAGTGATTTACATTCATATACACATTTTAAAGTCAATATATATAAATTTCATACCTTGACATACGAACTCCACTGAGTGCTGTAGCTGACCTCTGCACGTTGGAATGGGTGGCACGATTAATTGAATGTCTAGTTCATTGATTCTGAAATGTTGATGGAAAACACTACCAGTCTGAGAACACTGTTGCGTATCATCATGTGACGAAAATTTTTGCCAAGTATTATTTTGGAGATGGGCACACGGTCCACTTTCCTTCTCCTCCTCTTAATTTCGGCTTAAGTCCCAGCGGCTCTTGAGTGAGCATGCGTACAGGTTTTGCCAAATATATACGTTTTCGTAGAGGTTTGTCTGCTGCTTAGGATCCCGTGATTGCTGCTCCTCAAACACTCCATACACGCAGTGTTACAGTTACCACGGCTTAATGCAGCTAAAGGAGCAAGGTCCTACACCGCGCCGTCTTAGTGGTAGAGCTGTGTTGCACTGCAACTAACTAAAACAAATTACGATGGGCATACTGTTCACTTTCCTTCTCCTCCTCTTAATTTCGGCTTAAGTCCCAGCGGCTCTTGAGTGAGCATGCGTACAGGCCCTTGCCAAAAGAGTGGAGTTTACTGGTCGAACTGTCCGAAGAATATGCGCCCTCGCGCTGAGTTATGCTCGGCTCGTCTTGGCTGCGAGTCGCCTTCTATACCGGACTCACTGCGTCGGCTCCTCGGCAAAAGCATTTGCCGCCCGAGACAGGAACCGCGGACGCCGGGTCAGAGATGCATCATCAAATGCATGCAGGATCGGACTTCACAACAAATTACAAGTGCCACGCACTTGGAGTGCTCTCTTCTCGAGCTCAGAAAAGCAACTGACTATTTTTAACATTTCTAAAACTTTCAAACTTTACAAACAAGGGGAACGACACAAAACAGGGAGGAAATCCCCCCAACTCTCATTCGCTGTTCCCAAACGCTATAAAAAAGGAGGAGGTCCAAAAATGCTTCACCATTGGTCTATGAAGCGACGCTTATTTTTTATGTGTTCCACTAAAAAACAAGAACCAGAGGGCATTCTCGCCAACCGGGTGGTCCCAAGGAGGTACCCCGACGCGAGCCACACCTGACAGGGCTATGATTTTCAAAGATTTGTAGCTCAACTTTGACATTTTGCTGCAATTAAATCTCCGAATATTTACAATCCATGTCAGTGTGCACACAACCCAAAGGCGCCAAAAAATCCCAATTCCGTCTGCGCAAAGGCCTAGCTATAAACATAAATCACAAACATAGTATACATTTTAAATTACAATACACATTCCCGTTTTTCCCAGGGTTACGTATCAAGATATGTGATTACAGTATCACAGAACTAAATCGAAATTCAAGAAAAGGGGCTCCGACTTGCAAAAATTCAACTATGTAGGTACACACCTGCAAAAACTCGTAGTACTTCTATTCCTAGTCTATCCAGGACTAGAGCTCGCAGTTCAAATACTCTTCCTTTGATTTTGACATCAAATATATTTCAAACTAAAATATAAATCGAAAAACGGTTTATTTCAGCGTATTTCCCAAATATTCTTCTACAAATGTACCAGATTTCATATTTTTGTATGCTATAGTTTTTGAAGGACGAAACAGAGAAAATCAACAGAAAAACTCCAAGGACGAGATTTTCTGAAACAGCAGCAGCAGATACTTTATCTTTAATATAAAAATATTTTATCTCCTGACATCTGTATTTGAGTATAATATATAGGTGTGCAATAATATGTATATTTTTACATGCATATTTATTTTTCAACACATATTTTACACAGCTCAAAAGCTCAGAAAAAATAAATTATTATTTCGTCAATGCTGCAACTTTAGAAAGCATAGAAATGTATTTCTTTTCAAATCTTCTATAACCACATGAAAGCAAGGTACAAAAATTTGAGATTTTCCTTGGTTCTCTGCATACAAAATTCATCCATGGCAGCTTGCATTAAAGCATTTTGTAATGCCATGACATCAATTTTCGGAGTTGTCAATCCATAACAGTATTTGAGGTGATGTTTTCTAGAAAAACATTTTCTAAAGGGTAAACTAGTTTTGTGAGGTTTCTCTTTTTCAACACTTATTATTTCTTGAAATGGGAAGGATTAATGAGAATAAGATCGCGCAAATATTTTTATTTAATATGCTTCACTGTTATAGTATACTCGTAAACTAATAACGAATATTAATTAGGCACTAATGGGAATCGTGAATTTTGAAACTTATAAAATTATAATTCTAACGTTAACACTACAAAATAATGTTAACACTAATGTTAGCACTACATAATGTTGCTGGCATATTATTACAGAGTACTAAAATATAAAGTATTTGCTGTGAATATTTTAAAAATAATTAAGTATTTAAATATTCACAATAAAACTATTTCGTTTATAAAATAATCTCTCAAAAACTGCAGCAATAGTAGCAGAATAAATAGAAACTACGTAAATAAAGCATATATACAAAAACACTGATCTACTAGTTTCAAAAGCAAATAACAGTCTTCTTCAGAAGTTGTATGTATGTTGTATACAGTTGATTTGTACAGTTTGAAAGTTTACACCTCTTCCTTTGTCTGGGAGTTCTATACTGCACTTTGTAATCTTACCAGCAACAATAAAATCAGCCTTTACTGGGTGGTTGGACATTCAGGCATTCTGGGTAATGACTTGGCTGATGAGTTGGCTAGAAATGGTTCAAGTGCAAACTTTGTTGGCCCGGCGCCAGCTTTAGGCATCCCTGATGAGCTGTTCAGAAGAATTGCTTATGACATCTTTAGAAGGCTGCAGTACGAGAGCTGGCGCGCCATCAAGGGCCAAAAGCATCCAAAAGAACTGAACTGTGAGTGCCGTAGTCTGCGTCATAAAGAGCTATTCAGGCCCAATAGAACTGGCATTAGAAAGGCTGTTAAACTCCTTACTGGGCACTGCACCCTTAAAAGACATCTAAACATTATAGGTGTTATAAAATGCACCTAAACATCATGAGTATTATTAAGCATTATGGGTGTTATTAAGGATTATAAGTATAGTGAAGAAACTGCCTCACACATACTCTGTGAGTGTAATACTCTGTGAGTGTAAGGCACTTTCTGCTTATTGGTTCGAGCACTTGGGTCGACATGTGATCGAGCTCTGAGAGTTGCAAGATATTCCTGTCAAGTGCCTGCCGATATTTGCTTCAGCTACTGGTCTTTTCATTTAGGGAATTTTTGCTCTTGTGTTATTTCTTTTTGGGGGACAGTACAATAGGCCTCTGGTCGCTGTGCTAGCCTGTTTCTGAACCACCCACCTGTAAGTCATAAGTTTACAAGCAAGCCTAAATATGGGATCTGATCTCCCATGGTTTTGGCACAAAATGCGCATCGGTGATTCATCTTTTCGATCAGATGATCCAGTGCAGTAGAGGACAATAAATGCCGTTAATGTATAAGGGCTGTTTCAACTCTTGGAGAGTAGTTATAGGGGTGAACAAACAATGACAGCTGTTCCAAGACCATCCCAAAGATTTTCAATGGGATTGAGGCCAGGAGAATAGGCTAACCACTGCATAGGAACAAGACATTCTCTCTCAAAGTACTCGTCCACCAACCTTACTCTGTGTATACGAGCGTTACCATTCACCGAAAAAGATCTAAACCCACTGCTGCAGCGTAGAGCCTCACGAATGGTGAAAGAACTTGATCCCGAAACTTTTCCGCTATCACTGTACCCCCTGTCAATACGTGCAGGTTAGTGCTTTACTTAAAGGAAATCTAGCTCATACCAACGCACTACCACGAGTAAAAGCGTAATGTATAACGATGTTCTTAGAATGATTGGCCATTCTCCTTTCTCTCCATACCCTTAAACATTCATTCTCTGAATCTTGGGCACATTATGACTCAGCCGTGAAGAGTACATTGCGCAGTTGCACTTCTGTCCAAGTTGCATGCTGATGGCACCAAGTTAATAAAAGCCCTTTACTCTTAGCAATCAAAGAGAGACAAAGTCGCTGTACCCAGGCATAGAGTTATTTGACATGTAGCTTTTGCCTCATAGGACTGGCGGATTTAGATACCTCTACTTCTGTGGGAGTGGTCTCTCCTGCTGTGAGGGTACCTCTACTGCTGTGGAGATACATCTACTGCTGTGGGGAACTGCTTGGATAGGTGCTGCAGTCACTCGACGATTGCGTTTGGCCATTAATGTTATGTAACGGTCATCAGACGATGTTGTAGCCATAGTAAGACATGGGGAAATGGGTCTCTGTATAGCTGTCTCACTTATTTGAAATTATTCCCATGAACGAGAAATGACAGAATGTTCCACAGAAAAGAAATTGGAAACTTCCTTAATGGATGGTTCCGCCTCAATCCTCCCATAAACGCTTCAAAGTTGGGAATCTTCCAAGTGCATTCTTTATGTCATAACAAATCTAATCTAGTTTAAATTTAACCCTGACACCCTTTGAAAATTTTCAAGCATTGAAACTCTTCGCGACATCAGTCCATTTCACTTCATGTTTAATTTTCATATTGTTCGAGGAGCAAATCACTATTGGATACATCATTTTAAATTTGCATGCCCCCATTGGCAACAACTATAAGTTTCACCCAATAAAATCAACGAATGTGTTCGCTATTTGAGAGGTTGGATCGCGTGATTAACTTTTGGAAGTAATATTTGTTGTCTATTTCTATATACCAATTACTGTTAATATAAAAATAACAAATATTTTCACTTCGCATTTAGATAATTTGCTATAAACAAATATTGCGTTCATATTTTGTCATGCTTTAGTGTTTGTTATTTTTACTTTCCTTATATACATAATGTATAAGGAAAGTATTGTGACGGGGTCGAAAATTCGAATTCGAGTTTTCGACGGGAGAGCACGTTTCAAGCATCCCTGATCACGAATCAAACATTTTTGAAGTGATGTCTGTGTGTGTGTGTGTGTGTGTGTGTGAAAGTATGTGTGTATGTGTGTGTGTGTGTCAGTGAGTCTGTGGAGACGATAACTGACGAACGAATGGACCGATTCGAACCAAATTTGGTACAAAAATCACAATCCGTAAACACTGGAAGCCTATTCTTTTTATACGCAATCGAATGTTCAGAACACCCCTAAATTTTCGAATGAAATTTTGAAAAAATCGTCAAAAATTTAAAACCACTAATAAAGTTACGCAAATAGACATTTCTTATGTAATTTTTCATTAGAAAACGATTGACATAAATTTTAGAACGCTAACGTGAATCGTTCTCGAGATATTGTACATTTTTTAAAAAAATTATCAAAAAGTCATATAAAATAATAAGAAAAATATTTCCTATTGAGAAACATGTTTACTTTTCATATGTAATACCATGCGATAAATTGAGTGTAATCCTTCTCGTGGATCTAGCTCGTTCCATTCTTGAAAAAAGATACTTTGAATAATAGTTTTGTATTTGAACGCCAATAGTCATTTATCTGCTTTAAGAAAAACTTATTTCTTAGTGCATAACGCTTGGCGAGATTTTGGCGACGAATTTGGAGGAATGTCGCCAACTTGGCGACTTTTTTGAAATGTTGCCAAATTAACGAAAATCTCGCCGAATGGATAAAAATGACGCTAATTCAATGAAAATGACGACTAATTGTCGAAAATTCAATATCTTGGAAAGAATATTAGTATCTACTACAAGAAAATCCTATTTTTTACTGTGAAAGTAGTAAATTCATTACATTATATAAGGAAAGTCATGTGTTGCCAACATCAGAATTTTTTTTACTCAATTGCAAAAAAGTGGAAAGTTGTACTTTGCAAATTCTTGCGGATACCAGCCATGGACTGGGGAAATACTAGTTAGCAATCACTGGTGTAAATCTTTATCAATAAAGGCAAGCGTTTCCGTAGCAATCGCTCGACCGCCACGTTGTGGGTTCGAGCCCCACGTAAGGCATGGATGTTTGTGTTGTGGGCGCAATGTGATCCGCCCCCCTCTGGTGCGCCTGGGGCAACGTCAATGGACGGCTAAATGGTTCACACTCTGGCCGCTGTAATAAAGGCGAATGACGAAGGTCAAAGTGCCTGGCCATTTGAAAAAGAAAATCTTTACCGATATTATTGCATATTAACTGCAAGAATTCAGTGCAATATTTGTCTTTACATATATTGTTTTAATCCCTTGATCTGTGACACCATTCTTGTATACTTAACAAAAATGTATCTACTCAAGACATTTTGGTTCATAAAAAGCTATAACTCTGTAACTTCTATCACTGGGCGTCTAACTTTTTGCATGGAATCACATTTATACTAGAACTTTTAAATGCAAATTATTCCGTTTGTAATTTTATTGACATTACCCAGCAAATTGATAGCAGTGCATAGCCAGATGATCTCCTAAAAAATTTGAAAAAAAAATAATCTGCTTTATCCAATCAATCTTCCGCCTTTAATCTGTATTTTGAACAATAAGTGAATATTTAAATATTTTAAGAAGTTTGATGTACCATCCAAATTTCATGTCATGTGCCCCTTTCCTAAATCGTTTTGTCAATCGTTTTTTGCCACGCAACATGACGATTAGTTTTGGAGGAGGAAAGGTGATTTTTTTTAACGCAATTGAATTGAACATCAACATTCGGTGACTACTGCAAGAAATGTTTCTTACAATACAAGAAGTAATTTGTGAAAGTTTATTTAATGTATGTTTCGGCACGAATTTAAATGGTTAAGTACTGAAAGATTATAAAATATAAAAATAAAGTATACATTTTATTAATATAAATGATCACTTAATTTATTAATATAAATGATCACTTAATATAAATGATCACTTATTAATATAAATGATCATTTATTAATATAAATGATCACTAAATCGTTTTGTCAATCGTTTTTTGCCACGCAACATGACAATTAGTTTTGGAGGAGGAAAGGTGATTTTTTTTAACGCAATTGAATTGAACATCAACATTCGGTGACTACTGCAAGAAATGTTTCTTACAATTCAAGAAGTAATTTGTGAAAGTTTATTTAATGTATGTTTTGGCACGAATTTAAATGGTTAAGTACTGAAAGATTATAAAATATAAAAATGAAGTATACATTTTATTAATATAAATGACTTTGAACACTGTTCATTTGATCATTTGAGCTGGATATATTTTGGGAGCATTTGCAGAGACTGTGTAGCACGGAACCATAAAGCCATATTTCAAAAAGTCAACACATAACATAGTAAACGTGAAAATGGCATCAAATCAGCAACTTGTTTGAAGTTTATGAGCTTCAGTATTTGATAGCAACCTAAAAACCAAATCTCCTGCGAAAACTTTTGTATTTGCTTGTAATAAGAATTTTCTTTATCAGTTAATTGAGGGAAATACAACATGTCGTTAGAGGAAGATAATTTAAAAATCTGATGTGGACAGCACATGACTTTCCCTGCAGACTTATATCCACGTTCTCTTTATTTTAATTAAATTTATTTCACTTTTATTCAATTTTCGTTCTCATTCGGTAACCGGGCTTATTTTGAAAGGTGGCGTAGGGAAAGTACGAAAAACTAAAATATCTCGAGAACGGCTAGTCCTAGTGTAATGGGGTTGGTCTTATTCTTTTCGTCGTTAAACATTACGTATTAAACGGGCATTTAATGGATATATCTTAGTATACCTAGTTCTTTAGTTTAGATTTTGAAGATTTTTGCGGGCCGTTTTGCAAAAAAAGGCAGGTTATTTTTTTCCGAATCGTACCAAAATCTAATCAGCACCAGAGTGACCTATACGTGACTCATCTACCGAATTTTGTGAAATTCGGTCCATTAGTTTTTCAGCTAGAGTGGATACAAGCTTTTGCGGGCCATTTCGCAAAAAAAGGCGGGTTCTTTTATTCCGAATCGTATCCAAAACTAATCAGCACTAGCCCCGCCCACAAGTGACTTACCTACCAAATTTTGTGAAATTCGGTCCATTAGTTTTTTAGTTACAGTGGATACAAAATCTGCACAGACAGACAGACACACAGACAGACAGACAGACACACAGACAGACAGACAGACACACAGACAGACAGACAGACAGACACACGCACAGACGTCACGCTAAAAATGGTTTTTTCGTATTCTAGAGGTCTCGAAACGTGTAGATCCGTCGAAAACTCGAGTTGTGATTTTCGGTATGATTCCAATACTTTCCCTATACATTACCATGTATTGCAGGGAAAGTAAAAAATGACACTAACAGTTCTATTTATTTCCTTTGATATTTAATTTCGTAATAGCATATCGAATTACTTCGTAATTACTTAAGAGCTTATTTTACACCACTGCTTAATGTATCTCATCATGTTAAAAGTAAATGCATTTTGTTTGTTTACTTTTCAAGGGAATGTTGAACACAGTTGTAACATGTAAATACAAGCATATTTACTGGGAGTCTCAGATAAGAGAATTCTTATTCAATTTGATGTGAAGTAAATGAATAATTAAATATTAATTTACTATTCTCTCTAAATAAAAATATTGCTTCTGTGCAGGAAACACAAATTTGAACAATTGGTTTATGTGTAATTATGAAAATATATTAATTACCATTCTACTTATTGCTTTGCCAATTTATTTGTGAATTATTGGAGGGATTCTTTTATACAATCAAATGTCAAAACGTGTCTACCGAAGGAATTCATAAAATCATGTTACACTATTGCTATAAAAATTTTCCATTCTATTAATTTTACCAAAAGTATTTTCATTAAAACACCTATTTTTCAATACCTGCTATAGATAGGAATTAGATGATGGAATCATAATCAAATTCCAGGGGAATGATGGTTCACTAAGAATTTCCACTTCCGGTAATTTTTCCACTTAATTTTCAAATAATTGTTATTTTTTTTTCACCTTGAAACATATATTTCTCAAGATTGGTTATAGATACAGCTTAAATGATGACTGACATGAATTCAGCATCAAATTTTAGAAGTGATAGTGTGTGTTTGCGTGTATGGGGGGATTACTAAAGATTTCCATTTCCTGTTGTCACTCCCTGCTCAAAAATTTCCTGAAAACAACTTTTTCTCAGGACCGGCTATATACGGAGCTTCGATAATGATTGATATGGATTCAGCATCAAATTTCGTAAGGTGTTGGGTGGTTCACTAAGGATTAAAACTTCCAATTCGGGACGTGTCACTAAAGCTTTTAGAAAATTCGTATTACTGTACAAAATAAATTTGCAAACATACATAAAAGTGCTTAATAGTTCCATCAAAGTTAGTGTGCACACACCACTTGTTTAATGCTTATTATACGAGTAAAATGTTTCAGAATAATTTGAAATAATTTATTTTCAATAAAAATTGCAATAAAATTTATTTTTAAATTATAATAATTTATTTTCAGAACGAGAATAAATTTATAAAAAATTCGTAGTACATAATTCAAAATCTGTAGTGCATGATATTAATAACATTTTTATATAGTATATTAGCAATAGTTATGTACATTTTTATATAGATTTAAGCATTATCTGTCAAAAACAATTTACGGCATAGAAGTTTTTCACCATTGAAATTGTTTTCCAATTATCTACCAAAAATTTATAATTAAGTGCATTAGTTGTAATTGCATATAGATTTCGTACCACGATCAATAATAGAAATAGAACGTGTTTGTTAATAGAATTAAGAAATAGCATCTAGAGTGTTTCTATTTATTTCCTTTGGTAGTTAATTTCGTAATAGCATATTGAATTACCTCGTTATTACTTAAGAACGTATCTTACGCCACTGCTTAATGTATCTCATCATGTTAAAAGCAAATGCATTCTGTTCGTTTAATCTTTAAGGGAAAGTTGAACATAGTTGTAATATGTGAATACAAGCATATTCACTTCCTCAGATAAGAAAATTCTTATTGAATTTGGTATAAAATAAATGACTAATTAAATACTCATTTACTTTTCTCTCTAAATAAATTTATTGCTTTTGTGTAGGAAACAAAATTTTGAACAATTGGTTTTTGAGTAATTATGCAAATATATTAATTACCATTCTACTTATTGCTTTGCCATTTTATTCGTGAATTATTAGGTGGGGTGTTTTATATAATCTACTGTCAAAACGTGTTTACAGAAGAAAATTATAAAAGCATGTTACATTATTGCTACAAAAATTTGGCATTCAATTCATTTTACGAAAATTATTTTCTTTAAAACACCTATTTTTCAATACCTGCTACAGATAGAAATTAGATGATGAAATCATAAACAAATTCCGAAGGAAATGATGGTTCACTAAGGATATACACTTCCGGTCTTTTTTCCATTTAATGTTAAAACAAAAAATTATTTTTTTTGAAGCACCTATTTTTCAAGATTGATTATAGATACAGCTTTAATGATGACCGATATGAATTCAGCATCAAATTTTAGAAGCGATAGTGTGTGTTTGTGTGTATGGGCGGATTACTAAAGATTTCCATTTCCTTTTCTTCACTTCCTGCTCAAAAATTTCCTTGAAACAACTTTTTCTCAGGACTAGCTATATACCGAACTTAGATAATGACTGATATGGATTCAGCATCGAATTTCGTAGGGGTTGGGTGATTCACTAAGGATTAAAACTTCTGATTCGGGAGGTGTCACCAAAACTTTTACAAAATTCGTATTACTGTATAAAATAAATTTGCAAAAATGCATGAAAATGCTTAATAGTCCCATCAAGAGTGGCGTGCACACACCGCTTGTTTAATGCTTATTATAAGGGTAAAATGTTTCAGAATAATTTGAGATAATTTATTTTCAATAAAAATTCCAATAAAATTTATTTTTAATTAAAGTAATTTATTTTCAGAACGAGAATAAATTTCTAAAAAAATTTTAGCGCATAAATCCAAAATACGTAGTGCATGATATTAATTAAATTTTTATATATTATATTAGCAGTAATTATGAACATTTTTATATAGATTTGAGCATTATCTGTCAAAAACAATTTACTGCATCGAAATGTTTCACCATTATTATCAGAACGAGAATAAATTTATAAAAAATTCGTAATACATCGATCAAAATGTGTAGTGTTCAAAACCCAGACCGCACGGTAGACCCGAAGGCTTACTGCAGCTTAATGAGTGGCCGGAAAATGTGTAGTGTGTGATATTAATTACATTTTTATATATTATATTAGCAGTAGTTATGAACATTTTTATATAGATTTGAGCATTATCTGTCAAAAACAATTTACTGTATAGAAATGTTTCACCATTTAAATTTTTCACCATTATTTTCAAAATGAGAATAAATTTATAAAATATTCGTAGTACATAGATCAAAATGTGTAGTGCGTGATATTAATTACATTTTTATATAGTATATTAGCAGTAGTTATGTACATTTTTATATAAATCTGAGCATTATCTGTCAAAAACAATTTACTGCATAGAAATTTTTCACCATTTAAATTGTTTTACATTTATCTACCAAAAATTTATATAGTGCATTAGTTGTAATCGCTTAGTTCGACAATCAATAAGGAAATTGGAACGTGTTTGTTAATAGAATTAAGAAATAGCACCTACAGTTCTTCTATTTATTTCCTTTGGTACTTAATTTCGTAATAGCATATTGAATTACGTCGTAATTACTTAGGTACTTATCTTACACCTCACTTTAATGTATCTCATCATGTTGAAAGCAAATGCATTTTGTTTGTTTGGTCTTTAAGGGAATGTTGCATACCGTTGTAGCATTTCAATACAAGCAGATTTACTCGAAATCGTCGATAAGAAAATTCTTATTGAATTTGGTAAGAAGCAAATAAATAAATAAAATATAAATTTACTTTTCTTGCTAAATAAAAGTATTTATTTTGTGTTGGAAATGGAATTTGGAGCAATTATTTTTTGATGAGAGCAATTTATAAAAACTAATAATTAGAATTATATTAATTTGCCAGTTTATTCGAGAATTATTCAAGGTTTGTTTATTTATTTATTTATGTATTAGCTAACTGTCCATACGATTAAAATTATAAAAGCGTGCATTATTATTGGCAAAAATGTTTCCCTACTATTGTTTATAATAAAAAAAAATTCAGTAAAATATCGACTCCTCCGGATCGGCTATATATATAGCTTATATGATGACCGATGTGAATTCAGCATTAAATTCTGATGGATCCAGTGGTCTCACTAAGGATTCCCTCTTCGAGTCCTTCTAGAACAGGCACTCCCGATTACATTTTCCTTGCAACATGCATTTCTCAATATTTACTACAGATAAAAATTAGATGATGGCTTATATGGCTTCAGCATCGAATTTCAGAGACGTTGGGGTGGTTCACTAAGAACTTCCATTTTCGGTTCTGGAGATGCCAGTTCTTCCGAAAGCTTGTATGGGAAGGAACAGCCCCGTAGTTAGAGCACATGGATTGCACTCGGAAGATCAGAGTTCGATTCCCTGCTCTGCCCAAACTATCCCAGCGTTCACGCAGAGTGCGGGCCCTTTAAATGTGTGGGTCTAAAAGTCCTTCCGAAAAGTTGGGGGTAGAGGAATGTGGATATGGTTCCTGTGGATGTCACAACCTAGGTCTCAGTTAAAATCGGGTGCACTGTCCCGATTGTCCAAACAGATACTTTACACCTTTGGATAGCCCCCGGTCGTCCAAATAGTTGCTCAAGTCCTCTGGATGAGTCGGACGGCCTGGGTTTTCCACACCTTTGGATAGACTTTCTGGTAGGTCGGACGGTCTGGGTTTCAACAACAACACCTTTGGATAGCAGGGCGCGGTAGCCCATTGGTTAGCGCGCTGGAGTTGCACTCGGTAGGCCCGGGTTCGATTCCAGCCACTGCCAAAACTGCCGCCGTGTTCATGCGGAGTACGATCACGTTAAACATGTGGGTCCGAAAGTCCTTCCGAGAGGTTGGTGGTAGGGGAAGGAGGGTACGGTCCCTGTGGATGCCTCCCCCACTGGATTCCGGTCTAAATTGGGTGGCACTTCCCGGCCGTCCATACAGTTACCTTACACCTTTCTGGTAGGTCGGACGGTCTGGGTCTCAACAACAACAACAACAACACCTTTGGATAGCCCGGCCACACAAATAGCTACTGTAAGCCTTCGGGTCAGTCGTGTGGTCTGGGCTTTTCACACCTTTGGATAGGTTTAGCGGTCTGAATTGAAAGAAAGTTTGTTGTTGTTGAAACCCAGACCGTCCGACCTACCAGGAAGGTGTAAGGTAACTGTTTGGACGGTCGGGAAGTGCTACCCAATTTAGACCGGAACCCAGTGGGGGAGGCATCCACAGGGACCGTACCCTCCTTCCCCTACCACCAACCTCTCGGAAGGACTTTCGGACCCACATGTTTAACGTGATCGTACTCCGCATGAACACGGCGGCAGTTTTTTGGCAGTGGCTGGAATCGAACCCGGGCCTACCGAGTGCAACTCCAGCGCGCTAACCAATGGGCTACCGCGCCCCCGAAAGAAAGTTTGTGTAACTGTTCGAAATAAGTGTGCAAAAAGTAGACACAGCACTTGCAATTCTTGTATTTGTTCCCTTTGGTACTTAATTTCGTAATGGCATATCGAATTCCGTCGTAATTACTTAAGCACTTATCTTACATTTGTTCCTAATGTTTCTCACTATGAAAGAAAAGGTCGCAAAATAGTTCTGTAGAAATTGAAGTGTACACACAGCATGTTAAATCCTTATTGTACAGCTGAAATTTGTAAAAGGGGAATGACGCTATAGCAATACATTGTTCAAAATGTGTAGTGCATGGAAAAGTATATGCATTTTTTATATTGATATAATCTATCAAAAAACAGTTTTCTAGAAATAATTTTTCCAACTTTCAAATGAATTTCCAATTAAAATGATATTAATTTAAAATTAATTGTAATTCAGAATTTTTGTATAGACGATCAATAATAGGAGTGTTTGTTAAAAGACTTAAGAAACAGCATCTGCAACTCTTGTATTTATTTAATTTGGTACTTCAATTTCGTAATAGCATATCGAATTGCGTCGTAATTACTTAAGTACTTATCTTGCACTTACGTTTAATGTATCTCACCATGTTGAAAGGAAATGCATTTTTTTTTTTTTCGTTTTCTCTTTAAACGAATGCTGATTATAGTTGTATCATTTGAATACACGCAGATTTATTTGGAACTGTCGATACGATTGCAGATTTACTTGAAGCTGTTCATAAGGGAAATTCTTATTGAATTTCGTATGAAGCTAATACATCAGAATCAATTTACTTTTCTCGCTGAATAAAAGTATCGATGTCGTGTTTCAAAAGACATTTCGGAACAATATTGGGTTTAAAAACTGTTGTTTATGAAAATCTAAAATGTAACATTCTATTCAGTTGACAGTTTATTCGTGAATTATTAAATTTTTTGTTGTTAAAATTAGCTTTCACAACCTGTTAACCGAGTGAAATTATAAAAGCCCACCTTATTGTTGGTGGTAAAAATGTTTTTCTTATTATTGATTTTACTACAAAGTGTTCCTCGCGAAACATAAATGTATCCGGATTTACTATAGAGATTAGATAATGACTGATATCAATTTAGCTTCAAATTCTGGTGGAGGTAGAGGTTTCACTGAGGATTTGTGTTTAGGATTTTTCTTTCTTCAATTCCGGTTTAAAAATTTTCAATTTACTTAAACATATATTTCGCAAGATCGGTTTTAGATAGAGATTAGATGATTACTGATATATATTCAGCAGCAAATTCTGGAGAGGACTAAGGATTTCTACTTCCAATTTTCTTACTTTCACTATATACATCGTATTGTATAGGGAAAGTCTTGTGATAGGATCGAAAATCCGAGTTCGAGTTTTCGACTGAAGAACACGTTTCAAACATCTCAGAACTTGAATCAAACGGTTGAAGTGATGTCTGTCTGTGTGTGTGTGTGTGTGCGTGTGTGTGTGCGTGTGTGTCTGTGTGTGTGATTTTTGATGCGATAGATAACGAACTAATGGAGTGTTTCGAACGAAATTGGATACAAATGTTACAATCAGTAAATACTGGAACATTTTTTATTTTAAACTCAATGGGATGTTAGGAATACCCCCCCCACACACACACACACACACCACCACCACCACCAATTTTCGAATAAATTTTTTAAAAAGTCATTAAAAAATCAAAACCGTCAATAATGTTACGTTAATGGTCATTATTTAGGTAATTTTTCATTAGAAAACGAATGGCATAAAATTTGGAACGCTAACATTAACTGTTATTGTGATATTACACATTTTTGTAAATATATTTAACAAAAGCATCTCATAAAATTAAAAAAAGTATTATTGTAAAATATATTCGCTCTTCATATGTAATATTCTGCAATAAATTTGTTAACACCATTCTCGTGGATCCAGTTTGTTCCATTCACGAGAAAAGGTACTTTGGGTAATAGTATCCTGACGCCTAACAATCTGTCGATATCCATTTAAGCTCTTCTCTCCATTTGTCTGTAACGCGTGGCAATAAAGAAGTAGACGACTAATTTAGCTAAATATCGCCAACTTTGCGATATATTTGCGCGAGATGTACGATATATCCCCAAAATTACAAAAAAAAATGCCGCTAAATCAACGACATTGACGCCAAATTAATGAAAAAATTATTAAAATATTTTAATATATGGACTATACTGCTTATTGCAGATGCTATCAGTATTGGTAATTGTCACGTTAGAGTTGCTCCATATATCAGTGAATGAGTTTCAAAATAGTTTTGCATGTTATCATTCAAACAAGCGTGCAATGTACTATTCAACGTTATAAACATTATACCGTTGATCTTATACATCACTTTTTCACTGTGAAAGAAGTAAATTCATTGCTTTATATAGAGAAATCCATGTGCTGACTGTATTAGTTTTTTTCACTGACGGTTCAAGAATTTCCCTAATATATATTTTTCTCAAGATTGGCTATAGATGACTAATATGGATTCAACATCGAATTCCAGAAGAAATAGCACTTTCGATATCCACTTTCGGTTTTCCTGAAAAATCTCATGACAGTTCGAAATAATTATGTAAAAGAGAATGAAAATGTTTAATAATTCCGTCAAAAATGAAGTGTACACACCATTTGTCACTATATGAAAGATCCTTCATAAATATCTTGTCTTTGCATTGTTACTTTCCGTACAAGAAATGGCATTGTATAAGGAAAATATTGAAGTAGGGCAAATATGGAAACTCGGGTTTCCCACGAACTTACGGGTCTTGTGCCCTCTAAAATATGAGTCTACTATTTTTAGCGTGATATCTGTATACGTTTATTTATATAGGGCAAACAGAAAACTTGCCTGCCCCAAAGTTTCATTAGCCCCCCCCCCCCCCAAAAAAAAAAGTCCTGAAAGAAACACTGAGTTCATTGATTGATTGTTACCTGCAGAGCGGGTCTTAAGTTTATCTATAGCTTGAGAAAGTAGAAATGACTCCCTAGTTGGTATCCCACTTTCATTTAACAGTATTGTACTTAAAAAAAGTGGCGTAAGCACATATCACTTTCCTTATATACATAATATATAAGGAAAGTATTGTGACGGGGTCGAAAATTCGAATGCGAGTTTTCGACGGGAGAGCACATTTCAAGCGTCCCTGATCACGAATCAAACATTTTTGAAGTGATGTCTGTGTGTGTGTGTTGTGTGTGTGTGTGTGAAAGTATGTGTGTGTGTGTGTGTGTGTGTGTGTGTGTCAGTGAGTCTGTGGAGACGATAACTGACGAACGAATGGACCGATTCGAACGAAATTTGGTACGAAAATCACAATCCGTAAACACTGGAAGCCTATTGTTTTTATACGCAATCGAATATTCAGAACCCCCCTAAATTTTTGAGTGAAATTTTTAAAAAATCGTTAAAAAATCAAGACGCTAATTAAGTTACGCAAATAGGCATTTCTTATGTAATTTTTCATTGGAAAACGATTGATATAAATTTTTGAACGCTAACATGAACCATTCTCGAGATATTGCACATTTTAAAAAAAATTATCGAAAAGCTATATAAAATAAAAAAAATATATTTCCTATTGAGAAACATGTTCACTTTTCATATGTAATACCATGCGATAAATTGGGTGACATTATTCTCGTGGATCTAGCTCGTTCCAATCATGAAAAAAGATACTTTGAAATAGTTTTGTATATGAACGCCAATAGTCATTTATCTGCTGTAAGAATAACTTATGTCTCCGTCCATAACGCTTGGCGAGATTTTGGCGACGAATTTGACGGAATGTCATCAACTTGGCGACATTTTTTATTGTTGCCAAATTAACAAAAATCTCGCCAAATTCATCAAAATGACCCTAAATCAATGAAAATGACGACTAATTGAAGAAAATTCAATATCTTGGAAAGAATATAAGTATCTCCTATAAGAATAACATTTTTTTTAACTGTAAAAGTAGTCAATTCATTGCATTATATAAGGAAAGTCATGTGTTGCCCACATCAGATCTTTTTATAGAAACTTCACAGAAAATTTAGATATGAATCTCTGCTTGCTTTAATATAAACTTTGATAATTATAATTCTTAAATAGAATTAAAAGAGAAAATCAATATCTAAATTTTCCAACAAGAAATATCTTTAAAACATCTACATAAAAAAATCTACAGAAATGTGCAAGATTTGGGAATACAAATCCGGCAAAATTCCTAGTGAGAAGTGTGAAGGAAAATAAAAAATAAAAGAATTCTGAAGATTTAAAGAAGAATTCTTTTCTTTGGAAAATAAACAAATCCCAAAATTGTTTAATTAATATTTCAGTTAAAAGGTGGCAGCACCTCTGGTTTCGCACATGGTACCTAACCGAATATGTAACTTCAAGTTTTCAGACCCGTGTTCAAATAATAAGAACTGAGACTAACTACTAAATCATTTAGAAGTAAACGTCAGAAAATTATGTGCACCAGATTTTCCATGATAGTTTAGATTACTAGGAAATTCAATGCAATATAATATAACATTCCTTAGAGTACATGATAATGTATAGGGAAAATATTAAAATCGTGTCGAAAATCGTAATTCGAGTTTTTAACGGATTTACATGTTTCGGGACCTTTAGAACACGTGTACCATTTTAGCGTAACGCCTGTGTTTGTGTGTGTACAATGCATACTCTAACTCAAAAACTAATTGACCAAATTTCATAAAATTTTAAAGGCATGTCACTTGGGGGGAGGGGGGATCCTGCTGCTGATTAGATTTTGGTACAATTCGGAACAAAATAATCTGCCTTTTTTACGAAATGGCCTACAAAAATCGTTCAAAATCTAAAATAAAAGACTGCATATGCTCAAATGTATCCATTAAATGTTTATTTTATAGGTAATTTTGGACGATGAAAATAATAAGAACAATCCCATCATTCTAGAATTAACCGTTCTCGAGATATTTTGGTTTCTTCGCATTTTCGTCACGCTGTCTTTAAAAATATGTCCAGTTATCAAATGAAAACGAAAATTGAATTAAAAGTGCAAATTCAGTGTAATTTTGAATAATTATGTGTGTTATTTTGTGCAATTGAACTCAAATTAATGAATTTCTCTATATTAAAAAAAGTAGTTGCTGCCGCCGGCGCTGTTTAACAATTTCGCGTTTCTCAAGTTTCTCTGTCACATTCCACAAAATCTACAGGGTGTCCCAAGAAGAATGAAACGCGCGTTAATTCTTTAGCTGTTGGAGATAAGTGGGCAATGTAAATTGCAAAAATGTTGAAGGTAAGGTAGGAAATAAAACTACGTGAATGAAATAGTCCTCCCATTAATTTTTAAAAAGTTATACTTTTTAAATTTTTATACGACCCCCTTAGACAAATTTGGTCAATCAGAATTTTTTGTTTTTAATGCAACAAGATCATTACAAAACCCCATATCTGTATCTTTAAAATCATTTGAATTAAGAAAAAGGAAAAAATCTTACTTTTGCCCTCTTTCCGTACCATGTGTAAAGACTGTTTCATCAGTGAAAATAGAGATCATAAACAAATTGGCGATGGAAATTGTTTAGATCAAAAATACGTTATGTGTCAAAAAATGTTAATGGCATGTCTCAATGTGAAAAGTACTTAAGAATCCGTGATTGCACCTTGAGCCCACGTGGAATTCGCAAAAATGTCTCCTATGTATTATCATCCAGTTTTATTACTTTCCTTATATACATAATGTATAAGGAAAGTATTGTGACGGGGTCGAAAATTCGAATTCGAGTTTTCGACGGGAGAGCACGTTTCAAGCATCCCTGATCACGAATCAAACATTTTTGAAGTGATGTCTGTGTGTGTGTATGTGTGTGTGTGTGTGTGTGTGTGTGTGTGTGAAAGTATGTGTGTGTGTCAGTGAGTCTGTGGAGACGATAACTGACGAACGAATGGACCGATTCGAACCAAATTTGGTACAAAAATCACAATCCGTAAACACTAGAAGCCTATTGCTTTTATATGCAATCGAATGTTAAGAACCCCCCTAAATTTTCGAATGTAATTTTGAAAAAATCGTCAAAAAATCAAAACCACTAATAAAGTTACGCAAATAGACATTTCTTATGTAATTTTTCATTAGAAAACGATTGACATAAATTTTAGAACGCTAACATGAACCATTCTCGAGATATTGTTCATTTTTTAAGAAAACATTATCAAAAAGTCATATAAAAAATTCCTATTGAGAAACATGTTCACTTTTCATATGTAATACCATGTGATAAATTGGGTTACATCATTCTCGTGGAACTAGCTCATTCCATTCATGAAAAAATATACTTTTAGAAATACTTTTGTGTTTAAACGCCAATAGTCATTTATCTGCTGTAAGAATAACTTATTTCTTAGTGCATAACGCTTGGCGAGATTTTGGCGGCGAATTTGGCGGAATGTCGCCAACTTGGCGACTTTTTGAAATGCTGCCAAATTAACGAAAATCTCGCCAAATGGATAAAAATGACGACTAATTGTCGAAAATTTAATATCTTGGAAAGAATATTAGTATCTACTATAAGAAAAACCTACTTTTTTTACTGTAAAAGTAGTAAATTAATTACATTATATAAGGAAAGTCATGTGTTGCCCACATCAGATTTTTTTTTGTGATATACCACAAATTTACATTTCTAATTTGATATATGGTCCCTATTGACAATGTTCAATTTTCAAGTAAATATAACTCTCTCAATTTTCAAGATACAGATATGTTGGGTTTTTTAATGATCTTGTGTGTGTTGCATTAAAAATAAAAAAAATTCTGATTGACTAAATTTGTCTACGGGAGTCGTATAAAAATTTCAAAAGTGTAACTTTTTGAAAATTAATGGGAGGACTATTCCATTAACGTAGTCTCATTTCCTACCTTACTTTCAAAATTTTTGCAATTTACATTGCCCACTTATCTCCAACAGGTAAAGTATAAAGCGTGTTTCAATCATTTTGGGACACCCTGTTTACCTCTGCATATTAAAAAAAAGTAGCTAACATCGCCGCTGCTTGACGAATTTCACGTTTCTCAAGTTTCTCTGTCACGTACAGCAAAATTTATAGCATATAAAAATATGAAAGATATCTTGCATTTGGCGATAAATATTAGGGGAACAAACACACTGATATAAACCGTTTTTCGATATCAGATTTAGTTTATTAAATATTTAATGTCAAAGTCAAAGGAAGAGTTTTTGAGCTGCAAGTTCGCGTGCTGAACAGACTAGCAATAGAAAAATCTCCAATTTTTTTTACATATATCTACATAGTTGAATTTTTGCAGGACATAGCCCTTTTTTAAATTTCGATTTAATTAATGAGTTATTCAAATTTTTATGCACTTTTGAAGTGAAATTTTTCATTCTCTACAGGAGAAGAATTAATTGGTCGAGACGATCTCTATCTTCTTTCTGATTGGTTTCTGGCAAAAACGCTACAAAATAGGCGAGGACTGTCTTATTGAAGTATTAAGAACTTGAAAATTGAACTTGGAAAATGTGAAATGTTGATAATCCTATGGCTCGTCGTTTATTATGACAAACAGAGTGTTTCGCAACCATTGTTGTCATGAACATCAATATTTCACTGTTATATTACACAACAGTTAAATATTGTACTGTGGTAAATGTTTCTGTACTGAAAGCGGAACGCGTATTATGAAACTGTTTTACAAACAAGCAGAAAAACCTACAGTTATAAAATTTTGCTGTTTCTTCCTAATACAGTAAGTTATCATTCTTAATAGCAGGCGGCATGAAAGGATTCCTGTTGCAGGCTGAGCGAGCGCCAGGAAGTAGAAGACTAAGTCTCCGAACTCATGAAGCTATATTCGGAGTTGGCTAGCGTAGCGATTTGGGGGCTGAGCTTGGTGACATTGGTAGCGAAGTTAAGGGAGTTGATGAGCACTAACTAATAATGAGATGAAGCTCCCACGGGGACATCACACCTGATGCGAGCTACGATTAATGGATGACAGTCAATGGAGTCCAGGGGTTTTGCGAGCTTTAGCGAGCATGTGACATGTAGGCGATCGTGTGCGCCGTCTGAATTGAAGCGAACTCTAAGGATGGTGAAAGTCAGTTAACAAGGGACGAGAAAATGAGTTTGAGTCATGTGCTGAACACATCAGATTTTTTAATTTGATTAAGTTTTTTATATTACATATAACGAGAGAAAAGGTTTACTTGCTTCATTTAAGGATATATTTTAACTAAAGGTTCTAAAGTTTTAATCACGAACCACTTTACATTACCACAATTACAGGGAATACATAACTTTTGCGTTCGATTGGCTTTCCAACGTTTCAGTATTAATAAACAATATATTTATTTTTTTATGTAACAAAAGCAAATATTGGTAATGTAAATGAATTAATACATATGAAATAGTAAAAAAATTTAATGCTCTAAACGTTATACTTCAAATCATTTTATGCACAGACATCAAATAAAATATATATTCTAAAGAAATTAAAAAGCAAATTATCAAATTTCACGTTGTAGAGATTTATGTTATAGATCACGTGGAATATATACATTCGCTGCAGTAATTATGAGTTCATTTATAGGCATAGCTTTTTCTATACAAATCTGCAAATATATCTACAAAATACTGGTGTTTCCGAAAATGCTGCAGAGATGTTATTGTAAATCTGCAAAATGATTTATATCTTCAGATTTCTGCATGTATTCTTTGAAATCATTTATGAAGTACTTTTGTCTTCAGAATTTAAAAATTCTTAAATTAAAAAACTTAAAAGAATTTACAGGAATCTGCAAAAAATCTGTGTTTTCAGATATATAGAGAAAATCCATGTTTAGAGAACTCTGCAGAATTTTTTTTCCTAATGGCCAGACATTGACTCTTTCATCTTCGCCTATACATCGGCCAGAAGCGTGAACCTCTTAGCCGTCATATGGCGTTGCCCCAGCCCACCAGTGGGGATGGGAACACATTGCGCCCAACAACACAAACATCCATGCCTGAAGTGGGACTCGAACCCACAACCCGGCAGTCGAACGAGTACGAGGAAACTCTTGCCTTTGACCGTTCGACCACCGCGTCGACACTCTGCAGAAAATTTGTAAATGCATTTTTAAATATAAGGAAAACTTGAGCAACGTACACAAGCACAAATCAAATGATAATGCAGTATTCAGCTGTTTCTGGAATACGTCGGAGCCCTTTCGTCAGTGCAAGAGAACCAACAAATCCGAAGTTCAAAAGAAGATTGGGTGCAAAGGAAGTTACAAAGGGGATTATATACCTTTGCACCTATTCCTCTTTTGAATTTCGGGTTTTTGTTCCGGCGAAGGCAAAACAAGAGAAGTGTAGTTTTCTGTTGCTCCCAGAAGTAAAAGCACCTGTGGGTCTATCTCTACTATACCAGTCATATCTCCATGTTCGAAGATTTGAAATCATCCTTCTTGAGAAAATTTCAAGAAAAGTTAATGAATTATTGGAGGTCATAGGAATAGTAGCTTCCTGTTTTGCCAATGCATCGGCAGTCTCATTACCAATGCATCCTCGATATTTCCTGTTTTGTTAATGGATCAGCAGTCTCATTACCAAAGCATCCTCGATCCTTTCTGTTTTGCTACTGCATCGGGAGTCTCATTACCAACGTATCCACGGTCATTCCTGTTTTTCTAATGCATCCGCAGTCTCATTACGAACGTATCCTCGATCCTTCCTGTTTTACCAATGCATCGGCAGTCTCATTACAAACGTATCTTCGATCCTTCCTGTTTTACTACTGCATCGGCAATCTCATTACCAACGTATCCACGGTCCTTCCTGTTTTGCTAATGCATCGGCAGTCTCATTACCAACGTATCCTCCATCTTTCCTGTTTTACAAATGCATCGGCAGTCTCATTACAAACGTATCTTCGATCTTTCCTGTTTTACTACTGCATCGACAGTCTCGTTACCAACGTATCCACGGTTCTTCCTGGTTTGCTAATGCATCGGCAGTCTGATTACCAACGTATCATCGATCCTTCTTGTTCTACCAATGCATCGGCAGTCTCATTACAAACGTATCTTCGATCCATCCTGTTTTACTACTGCATCGGCAATCTCATTACCAACGTATCCACAGTCCTTCCTGTTTTGCTAATGCATCGTCAGTCTCGTTACCAACGTACTCTCGATCCTTCCTGTTTTGCTCATCGGCAGTCTGATTACCAACGTATCCTCGATCCTTCCTGTTTTACCAATGCATCGACAGTCTCACAACAAATGTATATTCGATCCTTCTTGTTTTGCTAATGCATCGGCAGTCTCATTACCAACGTACTCTCGATCCTTCCTGTTTTGCTCATCGGCAGTCTGATTACCAACGTATCCTCGATCCTTCCTGTTTAACCAATGCATTGACAGTCTCACAACAAATGTATATTCGATCCTTCCTGTTTTGCTAATGCATCGGCAGTCTCATTACGAATTTATCCTCGATCCAACGTTCCTCGACACAGCCGTATGCCACATTATTATTTTATTTGTGCTTATGTACGTTGCTCAAGTTTTGCTTATCCTATCGCACAAAGTCTATTTATCCTTTTGTACAAAGTGCATTTCACTTACCGCATTTTTAAAGTTCTAGTATTAGAAAAGTTACTGCAAAATTCTACAGATAATCCACAGATGTCACATATTTCTGCAGAATATGTGCAGAATTTTTAACTAGATTGCCACAATCATCTTGAATTAGCTTATCAACGTTATTCTGTGTTCACAACTATAATTTGTAGGATATGCGTGTAGACACTTCCTGTGATACGTAAATTGTGAAGAGTAATATGTGCAATAATTTTTTCGCAATTGTATTTTATTGAAAACGTCGGCATTCAATAGTTCGTTCATTTCGGTTTCTTTGATCGGGTCTGAGTGGTGTGCTTGAGAAGTCAGTGCCCCAAATACAATTGTTGTTCCGAAATAAAATATTGGTAGAACACTTCAAATTGATGCTGATGATTTCAAAAAGACAGCTTCAAATTCCCCGATAAAATACTAACTTTTAAAGTTTTGTTTGAAGCTTCTTTTAATATATTTGACATTCTATAAACTATTAAATGAAAATAAAAATTAATTTCGAAAATAAATAAAATACTTAAGATATAACACAAGACAATTGATTAAATATATCAATGGCTTTTAAAAGCAGAAAGGATACTTGAGACAAAGTTGTCTTTACTGCGAAGATCCAGAAATTTTTGAAGGAAAAAAACCCGTCCTACCTTTGCTGTAATGACTCTGTCTCAATTATCCTGATGAAGGAGGGTCTTTTTTGCTTGAGAAATCGATTGATGCATTTAATTAACTGTCGCAAGTTGTTACCAGCGAAGTATTTTTTTTTCTAAGACAACAGTTCAAGAAAATGTTTCATATTTAACTTTTTCGTTGAAAGCCTGACTGTAAATATGAATATGTGAGTAAACGCGGGGATGATTTTATATATTCCTTGATGTTTTAAAAATGATACATTCTTCAAAAAGTGACGACATTAAGTTCGATAATAAAAGAGATAGGAGAAAAAAAATATCTGATATTTACCATATCTATGTTAAAATTGAAAAAAAAACGTAAGAATACTTTATAAACAGAAATTTTTGTGAAATACATTGTCTTCAAATGCTCCCATTGGATATATTCGAGTGAGGGTATGGTTATAATTCTACAACAGTTCTCAAAAAGCCAGATATATTAAAGTCTTGTATCTTATACTAACGCCGAGTTTTAGTAAAAGGGTGGAGGAATTTATTTCACACAAATTTGTCACTGTATTCATATCGTGGGCACAATTTCCATCTATTTATCTCAGATGACATTATAGTCTACAATATTTCCGATGGTGCCGAGGAATTGCAATGCAGGGCGTTATGTACAATGCCGAGGTTTTAGGATTAGAAATTTCTCAATCCCGGGGACTCCAGAATCTCGAGATTTTGGAAATTTCATTTTAAACTTTTAAGGTAAGAGATTACATCATAAAAAAATATTTTACATAATAAAATAATATGTTTGTGTGTGTGCCTATATGTGCGTGTGTGTGTGTGTGTGTGTGTATGGGGGGGTTCATCTGTAGCGAAAAAGCTACTCTTCGGACAGCCACCATATTTAGTATCAGGTTAGCTGAACTCCTGTTACAACAGACCTCGTCTAGTTTGTTTTTTTAATTCGAATTTGTTTTTTAATTATTTTATGGTGTAGCGCAATTTTGTACGATTTTCAAAGAAATCGATTCCTTAGTGCCTGAAAATAATATGTTGCTGTGTTGCTGTTATTTATCAGATTCGATCTAGCCACAAGAAATCACACCACAAGAAATGAGTCCGCAAGAAATCACACAATAGTAAGAGACTCTAGAAAAGAGGCCTATTTAATATTACACTTGGAGTAAACGATATAAACCCTGTGCCCCTGTTCGAATTCAAGACACTTTATAAGTCCACTAACAAATCTGAAACGGTGGTTTGTAGTTTTCTGTTGCTCCCAGAAGTAAGAGCTCCATCGAGTATATTCCTGCTCTACTAGTCATACACAGTGGGGGGGGGGGGGGGGGTCAATATATCGGCAGTCTTATTACTGCTGTCTTCGACATAGGAAAGGACCCATTGTAAATAAACTTCAAGGTGTAAATAAGGTTGTCTTAGACTATTCAAAATTGCAACCGCAGCTCTATCACCAACTCTAGGCCAATTGCTCAAATGCTGAAAGGCACTGCGATTATTGATCAATATCCAAATATCATCAAAAGAGGTTTCTGATTTAATGGCTTTTAAATTCCCTTCAAAGGTCATAAGCTCCGATCTAAATACTGAACAGTAGTTTGAATTTCTGATCTTAATTTAAAAGAAGATGGGGCCTTGATGAAAATTCCACTGTGATGAACACACTGAAAGTAATATTGTAGCGTTTACATTTTGAAACCATCGGAAAAATCGAAGAAAGTGCTTTAACTTTCTTTAAACAAAATACGTAGTACAATTAATTGCTTGATATTTTGTTATTTATTTTTAAATACACCGAAATATGCATGGTTTTGGTTATCTGATTTTATTTCGATGCAGTAAGTAATAGCAGATCAGAACAATTCGATAATTTAGCATAAATATGTATGTATATTTTCGAATTTTAATAAAAAAAATAATCTACTTTTTTTATTAAATTATGTTATTTATTTTTAAATACATCGAAATATGCATGTTTTTGGTTATCTGATTTTATTTCGTTGCATTAAGAAATGACAGAGCAGAACAATTCGACAATTTAGCATAAATATGTATGTATATTTTCGAATTTTAATAAAAAAAATAATCTATTTTTTGATTTTCAATGAACCTCTTTATATTAAACAAGAAAGATCAATCATACTTAAAGCACTGATTATGAAACACTTTCCAACTTCAATGCAATTTTATTTAAACAAGTCTAAAATGCAATACATTCCTCGGTAATATTTTGAAACATATCACAATACTGCATTAATTTATTATATTTGAAAACTTAAACCTTCATCGAAAAAAATGAACTTCATTCAAATGACGGCATTGAAATATAAATTGCCTGGTTTAAACATCTCTAAAATGTTTTACATTCCTCGGTAATAGTTTTAGAATTATCATAATACTACGATAATTTATTATATTTGAAAACTTCATCGAAAACAACTGAAATTAATTCAAATGACGTCATAGAAAAAATAACACGCCTGGATCTCTCTATAAAAACAGGATTTCATTCATAACTTTCTCCCATTACTTTCATTCATCACAATACTATAATAATTTATTTTATTTAAACATTTTGTTTAAGACCATGGAGCTACAAAAAATTAAACTCTATGCTTGAAACTTCATCGAAAAAAAGCGTCCTTCTCTTTATGAAATCAATTAATATTTCATTCATATCAGCCATGCAGACTCCATGGACTAAATTATTTTGTGTTAAAAAAATACAGGAATTCTAATACATCTCATTCTATATATTTTGCTCTTTACATTTTACATGGGTGAAAAATTGGCTTAGTTGTAGAAATAATCAAATTTAGATGAGTATTTAAACTCAAATATATTGTCATTGCTTTGTTTCAGCATGTAGATGCACAGAATTTAAGCAAAAATAAAGTAGTTTTAGGACGGATACAACACTCAATATGAATTAAAAAGAACTTAAAAAAATCACGGTTCAAAAACAAATTGGGTGATATTATTTATTTATATTCCCATAGGTCCCACAGACAGACAGACAGACAGAATGAACAAAGTCATAAACATTTTTCAACCTTGTTGTAAAGTGTTAAAAACGTAATTGCATTCTAGAAAAAGGTATTTAAAATGTGGTTCTTATATATTTTAGTGGAATTTTAAATATTGTCAACTTTTTAACACTTTACAACAAAGTTGAAAAGTGTTTATGACTTTGCTCATTCATTCATTCGATTCGGAGCTTGGACTCCGTGTGTGTAGGTTGTGTCCTAGCGAGCTCCCGACATGGGAAAGAAAAACGTGACCGTACCGCACAAGAGTGACGATTCTACGATCAATATGGATGAGTGCTTCGATTCTAACACAGCTAGTGTTAACTATAGTTACTTAGAGCAACAGATTGCTGATCTTGAGAAGAAGGTTTCCGAGAAAAGAGCAGCCATTTTTGGAGCCAAAGCCAACTCTACTGCTGACGAGACGACCAAGCCTGGCAAGATGGCGGAGTACTCGGATGGTAAGCATGTCTTAGCTACCCCCCCCCCTCCCCCCTAACCCTAAATCTAAGGCTCGTAAAGCCACTGATTCTACTAATAATTCTCAGGAAACTGATAATGCAAACTTTAATAATGATAGAACTAGCAAAACTACTGAAGTAAATTCAAACTGTAACTTAAACTCAACTCAAAATACAATCACAAATGTAAATTCTAACTCACATCTGGCCACGTGCCAAACTACCAGTTCAATGGAAATCGACTCTGCCGAAGCAAATACCGGCACTAATCTTAATGATAATGCAAACTCTAATAAAAATCCTAACTTAAATAGTAGTAATAGAGCCAGTAACTCCCGTACTTACACGGATGAAGATGGATTTATCCATAAAGCTCCTAAAGCAAACAGAAAACGCACGCTGTCGTCGGATTCAGAGACATCCAATCACAGCTCGACCGGTTGTGGAAAGAACGACCACGCGGCAAATGTGCCGAAACCCCCGACTATACCTCCCATATTTATTAGTGCATCCAGCCCACAGTGGCCGAACATCATCTTCAATCTAAAAAGATTTGCTCCTAACATTGTTCCGGTCCTTGACCGCCAATTTTTCAGAATTGTTGTTCAAAACAACGAAGAATACCGCAACAGCATCGACTATCTGACCAAGCATGAAGCTCCGTTCAAAACTTTCTCTCTTAAAGAGGACCTCCCTGTTAAGTGTGTCATTAGGGGACTCCCCATTGCCACTGACATTAACTTAATTAAACGCTATCTTGAAGCCATGGAGTTTCAAGTCCTCAGCTGTACTAGACTCACTAAAAGAGGAAGCAGACAACCCCTTCCCTTGTACTACCTGCAATTAGCTCCCGGGACTAACTCGGATGAACTTTTCCAAATAATTGTGTTCTTGGGCACAGGAGTGACCGTGGAGCCCTACATGGGGCGCAGGGGCTTTGCCAGCCAATGTCATTCTTGCAATGGTTTTTACCATAGCAGTCTGGCATGTAGGCTGCCATTGCGCTGCGTCAAATGTGCAGGGCCCCACGCCGCAGTCGACTGTAAAGCCGACTTCAAGCTGTGCTGCAACTGCGGGGGCGCACATGCTGCCAGCTGGCGGGGCTGCCCGAAATATCCGGGCAACTCGCCTGTGACCAAGAGACTTAGGGACAAACCCCAGTATAACTCCAAATTCAGCCACAGCGCACCCCCCCCAGGATTAGACCCTGGGAAACAAAGTCGTTCTTTCCGACCTGCTGGCATTAAGCCAACCTTAACTTTGCCAATGTAGTTTCTGGTAATCAAGAAACTACTGACTTACCAGAATGTGAAACTACTCTTAATTCCAAAAATACCGGTCAAATTACTAAACCGTCGGTCCCAGCCGTCGCCAATCAAAATTCAAAAAACCCAGTTGATAGCAATGCTATCAACTATACCGACTTTTTCCAGACCATCATTGAAATGAGAAATTCTCTCGACAAAAATTTACTTCTAGAAGCGTTCAAAAGAGCGCTTCCCAAACTGCGTACGGCGACTACGCAAATTGACTTAGTCTGGTACATCTATGAGAGCTATCATGCTCTTGCAGATGTGCCCTCCCCTTAAATTTCTAACCTGGCGATGCCACGTATTCCCTTTCGGAACTTGACTCTTTTTATGCTTTGATTATTTCTTTGCTGTGGTCTTACACCTTGTGTGTTTTTACCTTCTCGACATTGTTTTAAATTTTGTTTATAAAATTGTTCACCGGTGTCCCTGAAAAGGGCCTTTTTTCTTCGCAACACGTCCGGAATTAGCGCCTGCAGCGCAGAGTTTTTTGCCTTTTACTCGTATACCCCCCTCTTTAGTTACCTTGTAACAGCTTTATTCTAAATTATATATAAATTTATTTATTTAGTTAATTTAACTTATCCTTGTAAACTTATAAATCGTCGATCAAACTCTAATCACCGCCTTAACACTGCGACTATTTTTCTATTGGTCCTCCTCTCCCTGGCCCCGCCCACCTCCTTCTTGCTTACAGCGTGCCACCAGCCGAAGTACTTCGCCATTCCAAGATGAAGATGACTCCACGAGCCATCTCTGATCTCAACCAAGCAACCCCACGAGGCAGATTGCTATTCAGAAAAGATCATCAACAGCGGACATTTTTATATTCTGATGTGGGCGTAAGGGACCTTCGGTCCCAAGGAAGCCCGTAACGAAGCGTCTTGGCTTGGCTTCATTCATTCTGTCTGTCTGTCTGTCTGTCCATTAGCACGATAACTGCCGTAAAAATGACTTAATCAAAATGAAATTTCAGTATGTTGTTCAGACGGTCTGTAGGACCTATGTCAATATAAATGAATAATATCACCCAATTAGTTTTGGATTGAACCCGGGTTGAAAAAATGAAATACATTGAGCCCTATGGGACCTAATTTTTCAAACATTTTTTAAGCGGATTTAAAATTCACAAATTGCTTCGAAATTTTTAGGTAATATTCAAATTGTTTCATAAAATATATAAAAAAAATTCAGCGAAATATATTCAGTAGTTTTTTAAATAAAAATTAAAAAATTAATAACACCTCTTATATGAAACGATCACGTGACCATGATATGAAAGTTTCACGTGATCCACTTCAAAATGATATATGGCATCCATCTTGTCTCAAAATCGTGATTTTTAAAGTTCTTTTTATTTCATATTGAGTGTTGTATCCGTCCTAAAACCACTTTATTGTGGTTTAAATTCTGTGCATCTACATACTAAATCAACGCAATTACAATATATATGAGTTTAAATGCTCATCCAAATTTGATTATTTCTACAACGAAGCCTATTTTTCACTTATGTAAAATGTAAACAGCAAAATATGTAGGATGAGTTGTATAGGAATTGCTGTATTTTTTTAACGCAAAAGAATTTAGCTCATGGAGTCTGCATAGCTGATATGAAAGAAATATTTATTGACTTTACCGAGAGAAAGACGATTTTTTGCGATGAAGTTTTAAGCATAGCGTTAAATTACTTGTAGCTCCATGGTCTTAATTTTTAAATAAAATAAATTATTATAGTATTGTGATGAATAACATGAATGGGAAATTATTTATGAATGAAATGCTGCTATTTTAGAGAGAGCCAGGCGTGTTATTTTTCTATGACGTCATTTGAATGAATTTCAGTTGTTTTCGATGAAGTTTTTAAATATAATAAATTATCGTGGTATTATGATAATTCTAAAGTTATTATCGAGTAATATATCACATTTTAGAGATGTTTAAACCAGGCAATTTATATTTCAATGCCGTCATTTGAATGAAGTTCATTTTTTTCGATGAAGGTTTAAGTTTTCAAATATAATAAATCAATTTAGTATTGTGAGAAGTTTTAAAATATTACCGAGGAATGTATTGCATTTTAGACATGTTTAAATAAAATTGCATTGCTGTGGGAAAGTGTTTCATAATCAATGCTTTAAGCATGATTGATCTTTCTTGTTTATCATAGCCAAAACTCCAACAGGCTAAATTAGTTCACTTACTCCCCATATATCTCCAAAGTGAATCGTTTCGCTGAGAAAACCTATTTCGATGTCATATATATTTTTTGAGGAAGCAGACCAGACGTTAATTTTTCGATATTGCAATTGTTTAATTTGGAGCCAGCTCCTCTGATGCGAGGATCCGGGACAGATACCCCGAATGTACCTGCGTTAATCAGGCCCTGACAGTATTATGAACAAACGACTAAACGTGCAGTTATACATTTTTGCCGTTTGTTTGGAATATAGTAAGAAATCGTTCTTAATAGCAGGTGGCACGAAAGAATTCACGATGCAGGCTCAGTGAGCGCCAGGAAGTAGGAGAGGAATTTCCCATGTCACGAAGCGAGTTTCGGGATTGGCGAGCATAGCGAAGTGGGGACTGAGCTTGGTGACATTGTTGGCGAAGGAGTTATGGACGCCAATGCCTGCAATGGGGGATCGAACTGTTTGGGATAGGGTATATCAAATACCTGTATTTTTTAGGGGTTCTTCGTTTGGGATGAACGCTGCCGCACCCGTAAGCAAAAGGTTAATGGACTCGGTAGAGACAATTTTTTATCCAGATGTTTTGGGTGTTACTTGTAGGTGTTATTTCGAGTGTTATTAAGATTCTAGTAAATGAAGTTTGACAATATGAACGTACTTTTATTAGTGCGATTATTTGTCAATCTGAATTCTAAACTGTTTGCACTGCTGATTTGGTTTTTCAATGTTAGGTGTTTTCAAATCAACGTAATATTACGATTTTCAAATCGCCTTTTAATTTTAGGTATTTTACTAATTTGATCATATCTCAGCTTCTATTTATGCTAGAGCTTAGTATTGAAGACCATGCATTTTAGCTTAAGCTAACAAAGACCGTGCACTCGTATTCCATGCGTCAAGCACGTTTATCTCGGGCGTATTGCGCCAGCACAGCAAGTTATTGCATACATTGCTATATAATTTGCAACAAAGCAGATTATCATAGAGAAGAACGAATCGTACCGTAGAGCAATTAACTATTTCATCCTTATATCACATTCCCATTTCGAAAGTTCTAGCAGCATTTTTGACCGCACAATACATCACAAATTTGTACCAGGGACGTAAGTACGAAAAATCGCTTTAAGTCACAAAACTGTACAATATATTTAAAAGAAAAATGTTTCAAGGAATATTCATAGCAGTTTCCCATGAAATCGAAATTCTTACAGAAATCATAAAAAATTTCAAAACATATACTGAGTGCAAAAGCGATATATCAATATCCCGGTATTTTTTTTTATCAGAAAATAATAATCTATCTTTATAAACTTCTGACATTCAGATTTTAGATATTTTTTTTTCTTTCTTCTTTCACTTTGAATTTACATTTTATGATCATACTGTCAAATATTGTGTTTGACTTATTTCGGTATAAAAGATAAAAGCTGTTCATTCTCAATTATTTCTTGAGAGTATTTTTGAAAAATTAAAATTTGGAAAAATAATAGTATATGTTGTTGAAAATTAATTTTAATTTCTGCTTTGACATTTTGTGACATATTTTAATATGCTAAGCTACAATGGATATGCTTTGCTCGCTCAGTAGTTAACTGCTGCGGCACTTGAAGATTCACGGTTTGAGTATCAACCAGAACGATATAATTCTGTTGTTATAAACACATTTAATTAGTTGCTAACTGCGTGAACTAAAGCTAAATTTTTGTGACACATTTTAATATGCTAAGCTATAATGAGTGTGATTCGCTCGCTCAGAAGTTAACTGCAGCGGCACTTGAAGATGCACGGTTTGAGTATCAACCAGAACGATATAATTCCGTTGAAATAAACATATTTAATGAGTTGCTAACTGCGTGAACTAAAGCTAAATTTTTGTGACACATTTTAATATGCTAAGCTATAATGGGTGTGATTCGCTCTCTCAGAAGTTAACTGCAGCGGCACTTGAAGATGCACGGTTTGAGTATCAACCAGAACGATATAATTCCGTTGTTATAAACATATTTAATTAGTTGCTAACTGCGTGAACTAAAACTAAATTTTTGTGACACATTTTAATATGTTAAGCTATAATGGGTGTGATTCGCTCTCTCAGAAGTTAACTGCAGCGTCACTTGAAGATGCACGGTTTGAGTATCTAACAAACCAATATAATTTCGTTGTTATAAACATATTAATGAAATTTGTTGAAAACTGCATGAACTAAAGCTAACATTTTGTGACATATGTTAATATGATAAGCAATAATGGGTATGATTTGCTCAGATAGTAGTCAACTGCTTGAAGATGCACGGTTTGACTCTCTGTCAAAACAGTAATTTCGTTAGTATAAACAAATTAATCAAATTTGTTGAGAATTGCGTGTACTGAAGCTCTCCATAGATGTTCGTAAAAGTGTGGCACATAGCAAGTTTTATTGCTTCCACGGCACATATCTGATATATTATGCTGATGAACACATAAACAATTTACAATTATAGTTTGTTTTTTAATTTAGGAATGTTCCTGATATGCTGGATCTGTAAAAATGGAATTGATTATCGCAAACCTCTTTCAGCCGCAGTACAATCCTTAGGATATTCGAAGACGGCTGCTTGGTAGTATAAAATATATTTGGTTCTATGTAAATTCGGAAATTTATTGAACTTAGAAAATATTCTAACTGCCATTGTAGATATTGGCTACTATATGCTGACGAATTTAATACATGAAATATAGGATTAAATGAAATATATATTTTCGAATACAATAAATGAAATTCTATTTACATAACTGATACAGGTGAATCCAAGTAGTACGAATTTATGGACATATGAGAAAATTTACCCGGTGTTTTCAGGGATTTAAGATGCAAACCTTTGATTACAATTACACTGGAACTCATAATGAATTCTCAAAATCAAAGAACAGTACGCACCTTTGTTACATTAACCACAAAAAAAAAAAAAAAAACGATATGCTGGTGGTGATAGGATGGAAACTCTGCAAAACTATCTCGGAGACCTTCCCTACCTAGGAAGATTACGTTTTCACACAGAAATTATATATAAGTTTTAATTCACGAAATTCCGTTTATTGATAATAGGGATTCCGTTTAAAATTAGATTGAAAGCTATTTTTGAACACTTTCCAACATAGTTGAAAATTGTTTATGACTTTAATCATTTTGTCTGTCTGTCCGTTCGCACGATAAGTATCGTAAACATGACTTTATCAAAATGAAACTTTAGTATGTTGTTGAGACGGTCTGTGGGACATATGGAAATATAAATGAATAATATCACCCAATTAGTTTTGGATTGAACCCGGGTTGAAAAAGTGAAATGCATTGAACCTTATGGGACCTAAGTTTTCAAACATTTTTTTAAGCGAAATTAAAATTCTCAAATTGCTTTGAAAATTTTTGGAAATATTCTAATTATTCCATAAAATATATAAAAAAATTGAGCAAAATATGTTCGGTAGTTTTTTAAATAAAAATAAAAATAATAATGACGCCCATATTATATGAAGAGATCATCTGACCCACTTCAAAATAAAATAGGCATCCATTTTTTTTTCCAGCGTTAAAATCGTGATTCTTAAAGTTCTGTTAAATTTATATATAGTGTTGCATGTGTCCTAAAACCGCTTTATTTTTGCGTATTTTCTGTGCATCTATATTCTGCGCCAATGCAATTACAATATTTTTTAGTTTAAATGATCATCAAACTTTGATTATTTCTACAACGAACCCTAATTTTAACGTATGCAGATAGTAAACAAATCGAGTTGTAAGATGAGTTGTATAAGAATTGCTGAATTTTTAGCTCAAAATTATTTAGCTTTGGAGCCTGGAATATAGGTGATATGAATGAAATATTCATTGATTTTACACAGAGAAGCCCACGATTTTATAGCACTGCCTTTTTCGATGAAGTCTTAAGCATGGAGTTGGAAAGTACTTTTACCTCCATGGTTTTAAATTTTTAAAGAAAACAAATTATTGTAGTACTGTGATAATTTAAAAATATCACCGCTGAATGTATCGCCTTTTAGAGATGTTTAAATAAAATTGCATTTCAGTTGGAAAGTGTTTCATATTCAATGCTTTATGCATGATTGATCTTTCTTGATTTATCTTTTCGATGGTGTTAAGATGGAAACTCTGTGATAATATTTTCAGTCGCTAACAAATCGATTTGTGTCAAAATTGCTCAAAATCATGCTCGATCGTACTAAATCATAAAATAACTCAACTAATTCGAATTTTTAAAAATTATCACCGAGGTACATCTTTCTGGGTCTTCAAGTAGTGTACCAAATTTCATGGTCGTGTGATACTTAGGTTTCCCGCTATAGATCTCACACAGAGAGAGAAACACATAAATTGTCTTTTATTATGTAAGATGAAAAATTTAACTAGACCGTTTGAACCACAGATTATATTCTTACGAGCAAATATATAGTAATCGAGCTTTATGAGTCATCATATTAAATTCATTGTTTATAACATAATGTGAAGCAGTATATCCTAGCCAAGAATGGACCATGCATTGAAAAATAATTATGGGGTAAATATTTATTCCTTAAACCCAGTGACATAACTACAGTTTTTGAGCCTACAAGCCGAATTATTTCGATGTTCCTTCAGCTGATAAATTTATTTATTATACAGAAGAAACAACACACAATTGTAGCACATATACAGGGTGATTCAAAAGTTCGGAACAAAAGTAAAACGCTATAAAAAATATCTATGGGTCGGAGAGATGCGGTTTGCAGATTAATATTCACCGTGGTGGGGAATTTTGTATGGCATGAAAAAAAATATAGTTCAAAGTCTCGACACTAGGGGAGTGCTGCTGCGAAGAAAACAATGCGAGGTAATAATTGTGAAATGAGATATTTTTTTCAGCATGATTTACAGCTGCAAGTGCTCAGTGCATCCACCACCACAATCGAGTACTGAGTGCAGTCGCGGTATTACAACTGATATAGCATGAAACAGCGTATTAACGGGAATGGCTGCTACCTGGTAAGGACTGGGGCTTTCCTCTAAAGACCTGTGATTTTAGGCATCCCCACAACGAGAAATCACAGGATGTGAGATCTGGAGATCTCTCAGGCCTGTCATGTGTGCTATCATCTCCATGATTAAGTCACCTCCATGGCTTTATCTGCCGCAGCGCCCCGAATGTTGAGAATTTGAAATAATTTTTTTTCATGCCACACAAAATCCCCCACCACAGTGAATATTAATCTGCAAACCGCATGCCTCTCCGACTCATAGATATTTTTTATAGCTTTTTACTTTTGCTCCGAACTTTTGAATCACCCTGTATTAATAAAACAATTGAAAAAAATTGAAGTTTCTTACCCTTCTCTGCTGCAAACATACCTCTGCAAACATAACAAACACAGCTCTGTATCAGCTCGATTGTCTGATAGAATTTCTTCTGTAGTTTTTTATAGGTTTTAACAGTTTAATGACCTTTTAACGGAAGCTACAATGACTGGCAGAGTAAAAAATTGCAGTAATACAAACTACATATCTAGAAAATCGTTTTCTATTGAATTTTATTTGTTAATAAATATTCCCTTGAAATATTTAATCATTATTTGCGGTTTTAAATCATTTTACATCAACGTTTCACATGAATTTTATGTGTTCAGATTAAGTGGGAAATATCTGTGGAAAGAAGGTCAGAATATTTTTTGAAGAACTTTGCATTTTTGTAATAAATCCAAATCCGTTGGTTTAAAAAATTGCCTTGTTGATTGTCTATTATATACTCGTAGTTCTGTCTAAGTCCCCTTGTAATCCGGAGGGCCGTAAAGGTTGCTTGCCTTTGTTTCCCGATTATTACGTGAGAGTTATCACATTACTCTTTCCAAAGTTTCAGCAACTTATGCTTTCCAACAATAATAAAAACTTAGCTAAGTAGACATAAGAATGAATCATAATTTTTCGAAAGGAAGCTCTCAATATATGTTTTTTAATTTTGCTTCAAGCTGTATTTCATCGCATTTTCTTTACAAAATCGAAATTTTTGTGGAAATCACAAAATTAGAATTCATATGGAAATCGCAAAGAAATTTCAGAGCATATACAGACCGAAGAATCAATATCTCAATATATTTTACGTCAGAAAACAATTAACAATTATCTATCTTTGTAAACATTTGATGCGCACATTTCGATAATTTTCTTCCTTTTTCCTTTTTTATTTGCATTATTTTATCTTCCATAAACATTGCCAAACATTTTATTTAAAGTTTACTTTTTATAAAAGATCAAGATTGTTTCTCAAGTGCTTTTTCCTTCAACGTATTTTTGGAAATTCAAAATTTAGAATATAATTGGACATGTTGTTGTAAATAAATTTCAATCGGTAAGTTCTAGCATTTTATCGCACATCATTATAAAATGTGCATTTAATAGTGTGGGTTGTTAGCTCAGTAGTTAAAGTTTCTGCACTTGATGATGATTCTCGGCCAATACATTAATTTTGTTGGCCTCCGTTCACATTATAGTATATACATTGTAAAATCATATTTCAATTGTAAATAATACAAACTTGATATGGGCAGCACATTGTTTTCCTTACATAATACAATTACTTTACTTCTTTCACAGAAAAAAAGGATATATAAGATCAACGGAACAGTGTGTTTAACATTGGATTTTACATTAAAATTTGGCGCTTTCTTGATGACATAAAACTATTTTAAGCAATAGAGTGCTTATAAAAAATGATTTTAATCATTAGAAAATAATATTTTAATATATGCATAACACGGATTGGGTTCCAGTCGATAGATTTCTGAGATTGAAAATCCAAATACTAAGATTGTTATTCATATGACATTATATTTACCATTTAAGTTTTTAATTTGAAGAGGTGAATCTTATTACCATCAAATTATCATTCATAAAGTCGTCAAATGTGCGTATAAATTAGTAAAGCCTTACCTCACTGTTGTTGCAGGGAATTAGAATAATTGAAATTGAAATTGGGTTAGAATCCTCTAATCAATGTCGTTGCAGAGTTAGTTCACTTCAACAATAAGAGCTTGCAATTGCACAGTAGCTTAACATTAGAGCGTCGGTTTTCCAGTAAGAAAATCCATGGGTTGATTGCCTGTTTGGACAGTAATATTTTTTGCTTAGTCCATATATTAAAATATGATAATAATTAATTCATCAATTTGGCGTAATTTCTGTAAATTTGGCGGTATTTTTGATATTTTTGAGACCATTTTCTCCAATTTGACACTAGTTTTAAAAAGTCTCCAAGTTGTCGATTTATAGCTGTTTGTCACCAAAGTTACTAAATTTATCGCCAACTGTTACGAATACACAGACGGAGAGAGGGGGTTTTTCTTACCTATAAAGTGTCAGGGAAAGTTATGAATCATGCAAAAAGAAATGAAGAAATAGTTATCGTATATTTTTATGCAGGTGTATAGGAAATGATACACGCTATACAATGAGATAATTTGTGTGTTTTATAGTGGGGTACGAGAGGCAATCTTGCTTTATGTTACAGATAAGGAGTCTGTTAGAAATCTTTAAACTAAGTCAGGATGCTGCTTACTCATTTGGGTTTGTTTATAAAAAAAATTCTCAAATTCGCCGTCAATTAATTCAACCCAATTCTACACCCATTTTCTATTAACGTCCGTATGCCGTTTAAAGCTAGTTTTCCGTATCACCCAAAAATTTTTCGTCCCCTTATCCAATTTTGCATCAAGTTTAAATTTAGACCCACTCACTCGACTGTGACCACTATGTTTAATCGTATTCGCACTGATACATTTAGGGATAAGGACAATTTTGAAAGCCAAGCTGGGGTATATATGGTACCCCTTCTTTCTAATATTGATTTGAAGTTTTATATTGGTAGCACTAAACGTACGGTTGGTATAGAGTTAGCTGAACATGCTCGGGACGTTAAAAATGGTAAACAATCTACAGTCCTTTCCAAACTTGTTGTTAAAGATAATTTTCAACCCCTTTCTAAAACATATTTTTTTTATTAGTTGTAATAACCCCCGTTCAATTTTAATGTATGAATCCCTGTTTATATATTTATACCGAGCTTATATCTGTAATTTTGACCCTGTGCATGTTTTGAGTTATGTCTGGTGACTCGTTCTCGATTCCATGCGTGTCATGCCTTAAGAATGCTTAATCTCATTTTAAAATTAATTGCTTAATACATGCCATTCTTGATATAGAACTCGACAATTTGTTCTTCTAATTTTGCAATATAATAGCCTTCAATTTAAATTTCTTGCTCATGTTTTTATGTTTTCATGTTGATCGTATTTGTTGTAAGGATGCCGATTTATAATATGCAAATTTTGCCTATCACTGTAGATAGTTTTTAAGCTTGTTGGTACGATTTTCATATAATGTCATTGAGGAAGGGTATAGTGCCGCCCGAAAGCGCTCTGGCTTTTTATCTTTGTGCACGTCTATTGGATGTTTGTTAAATGACTTAAAATCTAAAGATTTCGTCTTAAATTTATTAAAATAAAGTCTATTAAAAAGTTGTAGAACGTTGCAAAATTAGTAGAAAACAATTTTGTCCCACCCATAAAAATGGAAAGGAATACTGAAAAGTGAAATATAGATCCAACTCTCGTCTTCCAAAAAATCGAACATGTAGGCGATGCAGTAGAATAAAATTGACGTTATTATTAAATACAAAATCTTCACTTTCAGAAACGTTGGGTGCTTGCACACGTGTAATAAGATACCCTCGCAAGTTTCCCAAAGTCTCTACATTCAAACTGTTACAAGCAGATTAATAAAATTGTCCCTTTTGAAATCGTTATTTGAAGGCTATTTTACATCTTTTGCAAGGAGACAAAAATGCTTAATGCGTATTATGCGATGTTCAATAACTTTTATTTGGCATTTCCCCCTTATGGCTAACAAGAAGTGAGATAGCCCTTCTTACCCCCCTAAAGAAGGAAGCCATACTTCCGAAAATTTTCTCATCGTGTAGCTCTATTGAGGCTTCCTATAAGCTTGTATAAAAAGTATACGATAACCCCAATACTTTTCAATTTATTTGCCCGATCCTTGACGTTCCTTGCCATTCTGTATAAATGTGATCCAGGCGAATAATGTTAACAGATGCATCGAATAATATTGCATATGAAAATGAACGCATATGGCGATAATTACTATTGTTTTTTCTTTTGATAAATTTATTTGAAAAGCGTGTAATATCTGAAACCGATTTTATTAAGGGTTTTAAAATTCTGCATCATTTTTATTTTAATGACAAAATACCTATAAAATAACTAGTTATATAGCAGTATTGGATATCTTGATTTTTTTTTATGATCTTTCTAAAATTCATTCAAAAAGTGGGGAGGGGGATCTTCCGAACGTTCGATTTTGGTTCAAATCAATTATGTTTTGGTTAATGGTGTTAATATTCGTACCAAATTTTTATCCAGACGCTTCATATGTTGGTGAGACATTACGCCTGAAGACTTACATACACATACATAGACTACTTCAAAAACGCTCGATTTGAACTTAGGGATGCTAAAAACATGTTCTTCCGTCGAAAACTCTAATTCTAATTTTCTACTTCAACACAATATTTTCCCTCTACATTATACCATGCATGGATGAAAAGTAATAATGTATTCTTTGAAATGCAAATATTGAAAGATTTTTGTTAAATTTCTATTCATTAGTTAATTTAATCTTAACTCATTACAATAAATCACTCAAATTACTGTCAGAAAATTGCTTGTTTATAAAAATCATCACTTTCTTAATCAGCATAAAACAAAATATCACTCTAATAAAGATGCTTACATTTTGTTTCCGACGCTGGTTTAATGATAGTTTTTTTCTATAGGTAATATAGGTAATATAGTTAACGTTGCTGTAATTACTTGATTTTACATTCCGTTATCATAATTTATTATATATTTGGAAACTGTCTAACGATAAATATCAAAATATCGTTAAAAATATTATTCATATTGTAAAGCTTTGGGAATTATCTGGTAGATGACATTCAAGTGTTAGATTAAAGTTGCTTATTTTAAGCATTACAGTTCAGTTGAATTTGCATCTGACATATTATCTAGTTTACTAATTCATTCCCAGGTAGGGACTGTACTTAGTTTCGAACCTCTGATTTCTAATTCTGAAGTCGAGTTATAGAGACCGAACAACTTTCATTGGAAACTCATGTTCTCCTCCTTCTAATTATCAGGTCAAAACTCTTATCCTCACAAAAGCAACTTTTTTTCTTCCTCGTAAAAACTAATGAACATGAATAAGTAGGCAATTTAAATTAAAATATTCATTTTTCTGCAACTAATTAAGTGCTTAACATGGAAAATGCAGCATAGTGAAGGCGTTGTCGGAGCGTTATGCAAATTAAACGATATGTTTAGACAGTTGATTTATGTAAATGATTGCAGTTGCGACTCAGTAACTCGATAGTTAAAAAATTTAAAAGAAGAAAGATCAATCATGCATAAAGTATTGATTATCAAACACTTTCCAACTGAAAATCAATTTTATTTAAACATCTATAAAATGCGGATACATTCAGCGTTGATATATTTTAAATTATCACAGTACTACAAGAATTTATTATATTTGAAAACTTAAAACTAAAAAAAAGCAAGTAAAAGCAATAAATATATCTTTCATATCACTTTAATTCCAGACTCCAGAGCTAAATAATTTTGCATCGAAAAAATTTAGCAATTCTTATACAACTCAACTTACCATCACTTGTTTACATTCTGCACCCATTAAAATTACGCTACGTTGTAGAAATAATCAAAGTTTGATGATCATTTAAACTCAAAAATATAGTAATTGCGTTGGCACAGAATATAGATGGACAGAAAATGCGGAAAAGTATAGTGGTTTTAGGACGGATGCAACACTAAATATCAATTTAAAAGAACTTTCAAAATCATGATTTTTACACTGGGAAAATAAGTTGGATACCATATTTTACTTTGAAGTGGAAGACGTAATCTCTTCATATAATTTGGGTGTAATTATAATTTTAATTTTTATTTAAACAACTACCGAACATATTTTACTGAAATTTTTTTTATATATTTTATGGGATGATTTGAATATTTCCTAAAATTTTCAAAACAAGTTGTGAATTTTTAACTTCGCTTAAAAAATGTTTGAAAAATTAGGTCCCATAGGGCTCAATGTATTTCATTTTTTAACTCGGATTCAATCCAAAACTACTTGGGGGATATTATTCATTTAGATTCCTATATGTCCCACAGACCGTCTCAGCAACATATTAAAATTTCATTTTGATAAAGTCATTTTTACGGCACTTATCGTGCCAACAGACAGACAGACTACATGAATAAAGTCATAAAGACTTTTCAACTGTGTTTGTACAGTGTTAAAAAGCCTAGGTATTCAGCTTTACAAAAAAGTATCAGTCACAAGAATGATTTATATGAATAACTATTGTTTAACTATTGTGAACCTGTTTATCAAATTTGATGAGTGAAAACTATATAGGGGAAACGCTATAGGATGTATTTCATAATAGATTTCGCACATTTCCTAGTAACAATATACAGAAAGGCAAGTTTTCTCGTCCAAACTTCTTTTAAATCATCTAAGTTCATTAAGGCAAGAAACTATCTTGGATCGATTAAAAAGGTAAATTTAACGAATTTATTGTATATCCACTTATATATCCAATTCCGCCCCAGTAACTCAAAGGTAAAGCATTGGCAAAGAGTTCGATTCCCAGTATGGCCAATAGGATTCTTTACATATTTTTCGCTCAGGACGTGTTGTAAACTTGGCAACAGTTCTTAATCTCAATCATTCTGTATATCAATCTTTTTTTAGTTTTTAAAACGGTATTTGCGAGCTTTAGAAGAATCCTTAAGGTTCGTTAAAATTTGAAATTTAGAATTTTATAACTTTTCCCTTTTATAGATTACAACAAGCCACTCAGCCACTCAGCATGCCGAATTTGATTTGTGTATGATAAACATATTTTCTGTAGAGTTTCTTAAGAGAAAAATGCATACATATGGCATTTGTGAGTTATTTAACTGTTATAAAGTTCTTTAAAATTTCTAAAAAATTTTGAATTTTATGTTTCCTTTATAGATTGCAACAGAACACTCAGCATACCGAATTTGAACTAGTACGTGTATCTTAAACAGATTTTTTTTGTAAAACTTTGATTTAAGCCACTCTATTTGAGGGGGAAAATTGAAAAAAATCTGATAAATGCGACATTTGAATAGCAGTTGAATAATCAACATGTTGAACACGAAGCTTTTAACTTCATCAGTCAACTTTAGATCTTAGAAAAGCTGGAAATTTCATAGAAAAAACTGTACTATCTTTGACGCATTAATGTAGAAAACTGGCGGGGGCAACATAAACCATATTGAAACCGTTCTGTCTCATCACACCTACCTGTCAGAAAATTCGAAATCCAGCATTCTACATCTTTCAGCTTTAAAGAAACATGGAGGTGTGTGGAATGGAAACAGTCACTTGATAGTCCATGTAGAAGGTGACCGTCAGAACCTTCAACATTACCCAGTAAATATTTGAACAGAATTTGGCTGGTGCCTTGTGGCGTAACTTAATATCTTGAGTACGGTTCAACCAAACGTATTGGGAGTAGGTTCGTGTGTTTCTTATTAAGAAGATCATAAGAAACTTTAGTACAGTTAAGCATATTTCTTTTTGTTTTTATGTGTACTAAAAATAAAAAACTTTGTTGGCGTAAATGAAAATTTTATTAACGTCGGGATAATTTTTATGTGTGAATTTCTGAATCAATTTTATGACATAATGTAAATTTTATTGATGTTATAATCAAATATCTAAATTTCTAATGGCAGAAATGTCAATATATTTTAATATATTTTCGTCCCATGAAATATATTTCACACTTTTTCTTATAAAATGCCAAAGCTTGTGGAAACCGCAAAAAAAATTGTAGAACATCCAAAGAGAAAAATCAATATGTCATTCGTGAAGTTTCTTATTTAACATAAAACAATTTATCGTTAGAAACTTTTGAAGACTTTTTTTTTATACTTTCGTCACTTTTTTACTTTCAGTTTATATTTACTCATTATCATCGATTAATGTTGTTGAAATAAATTTTATTTGTTTTAATTTAGTTGTTCTTAAATTATAAAAAAAACTGCCTCAACTAATATATGTTTAAAAGAGATAACATTAAAAATTCACAAATTGTACAGCATTTGGATATATTGTTCATACAATTAGATTATTGAAAGTATTATGTTTTTCATTATGATATTTACAAATTTTCATTAATTCCGTTTCTTAGCAACATGATATCATTTAATAATAAAAATTCACAAATTGTACAGCATTTGGACATATTATTCATACAATTAGATTATTGAAAGCATTATGTTTTTCATTATGATATTTACAAGTTTTCATTAATTCCGCTTCTTAGCAACATAATATTACATTTTTTTTTTCAAATAAATTTGCGGGGAAAATATTGTTTTCATAATACTATATCTATGAAAGTTTCGTTTCATATTAATATCTCGATGACTCCTAGTCCTAGAAACTCGAAACATAGACAACATTTTCAATGCAGCTTTTTTACGGCAACGCAAAAAAATTTCATGAAATTCGCTACACACGTTCTCTCGTGATAATGAGACAAATACACACAAACATATAGATTTTCAATTTTTTACTTTCCTTATATACATAATGTATAAGGAAAGTATTGTGACGAGGTCGAAAATTTGAATTCGTGTTTTCGACGGGAGAGCACGTTTCAAGCATCCCTGATCACGAATCAAACGTTTTTGAAGTGATGTCTGTGTGTGTGGGTGTGTGTGTGTGTGTGTTGTTGTTGTTGAGACCCAGACCGTCCGACCTACCAGAAAGGTGTGTGTGTGTGTGTGTGTGTGAAAGTATGTGTGTGTGTGTGTGTGTGTGTGTGTTTGTGTGTCAGTGAGTCTGTGGAGACGATAACTGACGAACGAATGGACCGATTCGAACGAAATTTGGTATAAAAATCACAATCCGTAAATACTTGGAAGCCCATTGTTTTTATACGCAATCGAATGTTCAGAACTCCCCTAAATATTCGAGTGAAATTTTGAAAAAATCGTAAAAAAACAAAACCACTAATAAAGTTACGCAAATAGACATTTCTTATGTAATTTTTCATTAGAAAATCAGTAACATAAATTTTAAAACGCTAACACGAATCGTTCTCGAGATACTACACATTTTTCAAAAAAATTATCAAAAAGTCATATAAAATAAAAAATATATATTTCCTACTGAGAAACATGTTCACTTTTCATATGTAATGCCATGCGATAAATTTAGTGACATCATTCTCGTGGAACTAGCTCGTTCCATTTATGAAAAAATATACTTTTAGTAATACTTTTGTATTTGAACGCCAATAGTCATTTATCTGCTATAAGAATAACTTATTTCTCCATCCATAACGCTTGGCGATATTTGGGCGACGAATTTGGTGGAATGTCGCCAACTTGGCGACATTTTTAATTGTTGCCAAATTAGCAAAAATCTCGCCAAATAGATAAAAATGACGCTAAATCAATGAAAATTACGACTAATTGAAAAAAATTCAATATCTTGGAAAAAATATAAGTACCTACTATAAGAATAACATTTTTTTAAACTGTAAAAGTAGTAAATTCATTGCATTATATAAGGAAAATTATGTGTTGCCCATATCAGATGGATTTTTTTTATATAGATTTGATTTATCCTGTTGACATTAGGCTAAATATACAGTTTTGTGCGATTATAATCATAAATATGGGAGATCCATAAAAAAAATATTTGAAAAGTCGTCGCCATACCAAATACACTAGAATAAAAGCTACGCATATTCTGCAGTTATGCCTTTTTTAATTCGTTCATATAGCATATTCTGTACAAAAACATCTTATCAAAAACTTGTGAAATCTTGTACTAGAGAATTTTATGGACAGCCTAAAGTACATTAATAGTCATCAATATTTCAAAAATAAATGAGGTTTAATAAAGCAAAAATTTGAGCGCCTTCGGAGCATCATTAATTTTCCTCACGGAGGTATAAGAAAATCCATGGCATTTTATTCATATCGTATAAAAATGTATTTTTAATTTCTACTTACGTGGATATAATTAGAAATTATACAATGTTCTTGACTATGGCTATGGCTATTCTGACTTTTCTTTGACTATGGCTATTCTGTTTCTAGTACGCAAATGTCTAACATAACCACAGAACTTGCGCAATATAGCTACCAAACATGCGCGCATAGCTACAGAACACAAAATTTGCATAAAAAAGTAATCATTTGCAATCATGGCTATATGCATTCTACATACAGCTAATAAGTCGGAAGTAAAAAAAAGCATATTATATTTTCAATGTAGTTTAAATATGTTGCGTAATTAATGAAATAAATTCCCTATACAAATTTAGTATTTAACTACATATTCTTCAAGAGCATATTCAAACTGAAGAAATATGTGTTTTTAATTTTCAATTTCAAGATTCATTGTTGGTAATATCGAAATATGAATTCGACATTCCCAAAAACTTCGCAATGATGCCGTTTGAATATAGGTCTGTACTGACAGGAATGAGCTATTTTTCCCGATTTTACCATATTTAAGTAGTACACTTATTGATTGATATCAGTACTAAAAATTTGTCGTATCTCATTATTATTGGTTTAACGGTTAATTATAGTATATATGTATATATACAGACTTGTAATATTAATGCATGGGATAGTCAAATGGATTTTCCCTTTCTGGATATTTTTTGTGCATGGATATTTTTTTAATTATTTTTCTCCCAATCCAGGTCATCCGGCTGATCCGTGAATTTGGTACAACAAAATGGACGAGCGGGAGATTTTCTCCCAACCCTGAAGAAACCGAAGAGACAGCACTGTCCACCGGGAAATTGTTAGTTGCAATTTAGAATGTAACACTTGAAGAGGTATATAATATCCAAAAACAGGCAATGTATCAGAAATATGAATAGATATTAATACAATTTAGAAATGTAAATTAAACGTAATTAAATGCATAATATTAGCATGTCAAAATACAAAAAAAACCTAAAATAGATCGAATAATAATAATAGCAAATAATAATAATAGTAACAGTATAAAATTAATCTGATGTGGGCAACACATGACTTTCCTTATATAATGCAATGAATTTACTACTTTTACAGTAAAAAAATAGGTTTTTCTTATAGTTGATACTATATTCTTTCCAAGATATTGAATTTTCGTCAATTAGTAGTCATTTTCATTGATTTAGAGTCATTTTTATCTATTTGGCGAGATTTTCGTTAATTTGGCAACATTTAAAAAAGTCGCCATGTTCGCTACATTCCGTCAAATTCGTCGCCAAAATCTCGCCAAGCGTTATGGACGGAGAAATAAGTTATTCTTATAGCAGATAAATGACAATTGGCGCTCAAATACAAAAGTATTACTCAAACTATCTTTTCTCATGAATGGAACGAGCTAGATCCACGAGAATGATGTCACCCAATTTATCGCATGGTATTACATATGAAAAGTGAACATGTTTCTCAACAGTTAATATATTTTTTTTAATTTATTTGATTTTTTGATAAATGTATTTGAAAAATGTGCAATATCTCGAGAACGGTTCATGCTAGCATTCTAAAGTTTATGTCAATCGTTTTCTAAGGAAAAATTACATATGAAATGTCTATTGGCGTAACTTTAATAAAGGTTTTTATTTTTTGGTGATTTTTACAAAATTTCACTCGAAAATTTAGGGGGGTTCTGAACATTCGATTGCATCTAAAAACAATAGGCTTCCAATATTTACGGATTGTGATTTTTATACGAAATTTAATTCGAATCGCTCTATTCGTTTGTGAGATATCGTCTCCACAGGCTCACTGACACACACACACACAGACATCACCTCAAAAGTGTTTGATTCGTGATCAGTTATGCTTAAAACGTGCTCTCCCGTCGAAAACTCGAATTCGAATTTTCGACCCCGTCACAATAATTTCCTTATTTATACTTTATGTATATAAGGAAAGTAAAATAATGGCACCAATGTCAAAAATAATCAGATATCAAAATTATGCAGTGCATTCAAACGTGAAGAAAAATATTATCAAAAGGGCACATACAGATTATTTTTATCACGATATTTTCATTATTTTTCAAATTTTTGTAGTGTACTACCTTCTTTACCAAACATATACAGAATGCACTAAATCAAAATTTATACCAACTATAAAAAAAGTTTTCCCAGTTCACAATACAACGGAACTTTAAATATGCGTATATATTTCACTCTATATAATCCGTCTGACTTGTTTATACCCAAAACTTAATCTGCACGAGGAAATATTTTGTTCGATTTTATTTTTCCAGCGGCGACATGTATCTCTAACTGTGCTACTGATTAGGTTTTCTATTTTTAAACTAGGTTCCAGAGAACACCTTTCACGGTGTTGATTAAAAATATTTTCCTGTCAAAGCCTTATGCTCATAAAAAAAGTAACTTACAGTAAAAATAAAGCTTTATTGTAAATACAAGTTATAAAAAAGTAAGAAATAGACTGTAAAAAATGTTTTAAAGATAATAAAGCATATCGTATTTTCGACAGAAATAGTTGAAAATGAGACAAATGCTCAATGGAAATGAAATGTTTTATATGGAAGACACTCCCACTGCAGATACCAACATGGGTGGACCTGTTTTGTGCTTGGTATGATCTCGTCAGCACGAAATAACCGATTATTGCAATGGCAGCAAGAAACTTGCTCTAAATCACAATTTTTACGAACTTCTATGGGAACTCACAATTTCAATCCTCTCACGTGGCCGCCATAAAATTCGTTTACAATTTAACTGGACGATATGAAACAAATTTTAAGCCGGCCAGGTGGAAGAGTAACACTGTCAGTTCCCATATAAGAGCTCGCAAAAATTGTAGCTTATAGCAAGTTTTTTGCTGCCATTGCAGACATCAACTATTCTATCTGGTGAGCCACAGTTTTGAGCGTATTTCAAGCATTTATTTTAAATTTCGCTCTTATAGGACACCCTGTAAACCTTTATAAAAAATATGATTTGGGCAACACATGACTTTTCTTATATAATGCAATGAATTTACTACTTTTATAGTAAAAAAATTGGTTTTTTTTATAGTAGATACTTATATTCTTTCCAAGATATTGAATTTTTGACAATTAGTCGTCATTTTCATTGATTTAGCGTCATTTTTATCCATTTGGCGAGATTTTCGTTAATTTGACAACATTTCAAAAATTCGCCAAATTGGCGACATTTCGTTAAATTTGTCGCCAAAATTTCGCCAAATTTAACTGACGGAGAAATATGTTATTCTTATAGCAGATAAATGACAATTGGCGTTCAAATACAAAAGTATTACTCCAAATATATTTTCTCATGAATGGAACGAGCTAGATCCACGAGAATGATTGCTAGATCCGCGAGAATGATGTTTTACAGTAGTAAAAATATTTAGAATTTTTAAATATTTACTTGGAGGAAAACTTTAAGATAGGAATTTTGTTGGTACAGTTGGCAAACTGTAACGGATATTTGTATGCACCGCTTATATGCATAGAATATTGTGGAGCAAATAAGGTGAACCCCATACAGTTAATGTTAAACATACCTACTTTATCGCATAGCAATACCCGGTTAATTGCATAAAAGCTGAGACACCAATCGTGTGTGTATGTTGAAAGACATGGGGGGATAAATGATAAATCGCCAAACTTGGCAACCTCCGGTTTTTTCCTGCGTAATTCGAAGGTATACACATAATAAATAAAAGGAAGGTGTTATTATTTATGTATATAGTAATAAATTACTACTATTTATTATATAAACTGTTATAATTACTTAATATTCATTATATTTACAATATATTATCAACAGGGATATTAATATTTTTTCACCGTGTACCAGCTTAATCGCATACAATAAAGTGGAACCAAGTGTATGCAAATAAGCGGTGTCAACTGTATTCACTTTTTAAGATCAGTGATTATTTATATGGCGTCAATACATTTCAAGTTGTATCTCGAAATTTAATTAAATTGTTAACGAATATAAAGTTCATTTTCAATATTTTTATAATATAATTTTTGATATCATGAATATGCTTAATTCTGACTTAAATTAATTTAATTTATGAAGATTTTTTTTAAATAAATAGTTTTTAGCGGTTACGAAAGTTTGTTATTATTGTAATTATTGTAATATACAAACTAGAGAAATTAATGTTTGCCTTTGAACAAGTTTTTAGGCGCAGGAAGAGCAAAAGGTAATTTTAGTGCGATTATTTCTGCCTTTACAACGCAAATGTTACATTAATAACTTATTTATTGTTAATAATCACAATTTTTTTATTCGATTTTTAATAGCATAGAAGCAATATTTGTAAAACTAGGGACTTTTTATGGTCTCCGAGCACTTTAAAGATCAATAGGTCTCCGAAATCTAGGGATTGAAATAATCACACCAAATTCCTTTTAATTTGCTCAAGTTGTTCAAGGAGTATCTAGCTTATAGACACATACACGCATGTATATCATAAACAAATATAATCAAAATGCTATATTCGTTTTTGACTTCATTACAAAACATTTAGTTTGATATAATATACATTGTAGGGAATGTGAAAACTCATATTTTACCCTTTCTCCAGTTAAAATTACATTTCAATTATTCTTTTAAATACGTGATTGTGTCAGTTTCTAAATGCGTGCAAATGAAAATTCCAAATTTAACAAAATTACAATCTTTAAATTGTTTTATAGCTTTAGAAAATTATTATGTTTGCGGAATAAAAGTGCAAAAAAAAAAAAAAAAAAAAAAAACTGTTTCAGAATGAAACGCTTAAATCCATTCTAGTCTTTCAAAACATCTGAGTGAAAAGTAATTAATTCGTTTGTAGAAATAAGAACATCGTGTTTTTACATTATCTTTATCAAAATATTCTGAAACAAGGATGTTATTAAAGAGAACAATTTTTTTTTACATAATTCATGATTGCTATAAGTTTTATAAATATGAGAAATAATTCTACAACTGATGTGGAAATGTTTACTTTTCTCATAGGTAGAATTGAGAAAGTATTGTTTTCACGAAAATTTTCGATTTCAAGATTTTGAAGCCAATATATGTTTTAAGACCTTCTGAACACGTTTGGACTTTTTTAGAGTGATGTCCGTTTGTCTATTTGTCTGTCTGTCTGATGTCTGTGTTCAATTTCTTGTATACACAATAGAAGTCACAAATATTAATGGATTTTATAATTTTTTAACGAATCGACATTTTATAATTTTTTAACATGGCAGCATACGACAGAATTTGAAATAATCATGCATAAATGGGTTTATTTATAACTCAATGATCACGAGACTTAATAATTTCAATCATTATTATGAAAAATAGCCGCTATAAAATTTGTTTTGTTTGTGACGTCATTAGGCCTCTTGGGAGGGCAAGTTACCCCCCAGTGGTACATTGTTAGGTATGGTATCAATCGAAAGATTTTTTCAAGCCCTCTAAAATGAAGGGTAACAAACTATAGTTGTAATAATTTGGATCCACGATACCGATTTCTCAAATTTGTTCTTGTAAAATTTGAAAAAAAAACGAATTTTAGTATGAGAAAGTCGAGTTGAGCCACACTCCTGTGTGGTGATAGATTAAAAACATTGAAACCCCCCATGATTTGGAAATTTGGAATAATCCAGAAATAACGTGGTCGTGAATCGTAACATTTGTATATTGCTATCTTGGCCGCAAAATCCACCATTGCTTCTTTGCACGAGTTCCTAAACATAATCATGGAATAAAAACACTATATATTAAAATCCACATTTTTACTCCGTATTTTTCTAAAATATTCTCAATACTTACAATAACGACTCACTCTCTTAACAACACTGCTCGAATCATCACGACCTCTCTCTCAACTTACGCCCTCCTTGCTCTCATTGGATGCTCCTTAGTGCGATGCAGCATCTTGGCATCATTGGCTCTTTCAGCTTCCAATGAAGCTTGGTTTAAGTCTTCGCCCTAAGACTTTGCCCCAACCACACCTTTAATTTGTGTGACGTGTATTTATTGAGGTCATGACTATAAGGTCCAAGACTGTCATAAAACAGTGCCTAAAAGTCTGCTCTTTATTTCATCGTAAACATCAAAACTGCATATGATGCCTCCTGGTCTCACATCCTGTTAATTTTATTTCAATGCGCATAAAAATTCCAAATTGGTTTTCGTGCTATCAGACTACAGTTTTTACGGTTACGTATGAAATGCTAAAATAGAGTCATTTTACGATCCACAAGTGCAAAAATTAGAACACAACGCATGCTATACTACATAGTTTTTCATAATATACAACTTTGAAAAAGTTTTTCATAATATACAACTTTGTTTGTCCAAAATTTTAAAATTCAAGGTTTTGACTACAAAACAATTATTAATACATCCTTAACATATTTGGTCAAACTGTTATTCTAAAATCTTAAAAAATTAACTTACCTCTTCTGTAACTACATGGAGAGTTGATTACAAGTATTAACACAGAGTTTAAAGGTAGATATATAGCCCATATACAGTTTCTACTTCCCTTAACAACTTTGTAATAAAGAGTCCCTGAGTTAGGTTTATAGTTAGTAAAGTGGGCATTCCCGATCGAATAAAGTGATTGCAGTGTCCCTAGCAGAGAATTAAAAAAATATTACGAATTCAGAAGCAAAGTGAGATAGACGTCATTGCATAATAAGTAGGATTCGACAATAAAACTATTACAAGAGACATAAATTATTCACACAAGCGTTATTAGACAGTTCAAATTCAATTACAAGCGAATTCCCATTCAGGAAAGTTAAAACAAACAACACTTACATGTACAGGAATCCAATACACAGCTTGTTCAAAATGATCACCATCAGCAGCAATGCACATTTAAATTCGTGGAAAAATGCTAGAACGTGCTTTGATAAGCATTGCTGATGAACTGTGATACAGACTCGGATGACAGATATTTATTTATCTTGTTGACAGATATTTAGTCTCTCCAATACGTATCCGCGTTTCATTCGTTTTTTTTTCAACGATGCTTTTCAACTAGACAATACTTTAACACTTAGATTTGTTTTCGCGTTTCTTCCTTTGCTCTCGAGTTTATCTTCTAACTTTAAATTTCTCCACTAAGGGAGCTGCAATCACTTTAATTCGATCAGGCAGCATCACTCTAATATAGATAGACCTAACGTATACAGTTACGAACCTTTTTTTTCCCACAGTTATTTGGAAGCTTAATTCCATGCTGGGAATCCCATGCATGGAATTGAAAAATTCCCACAAATCAGCCAAACGGGAAAGACGAATATATTTTTTTAAAAGAGTAATATCTTTATAGTGAATGGTAGTCAAATTTCATGATTGTGGAATTTTGAGTTATCGGATTATGTCAAATAACATAATTTTTTTTTATCTAAGCATGCATTTTTATTTTTTTAATTGTCAAAACTTGGCGAAATATATTACGCATGATCTTCAAAGTTTACTGAATTTGTCGTATTTTACGAAGGTAATAATGTTGAATCTCCGAAATAATTTATCAAATGTCTACAAATACATTGATGTGATAATTACTCAAAATTTTTCTTAAACAATAAATAAATAAATATTTGAATAAATAAATTAAAAAAAATTACTCAGAAGCGTTTTGCGACTTGTCCGTAAATATATATGTAACTTTCGTAGCTGCTTGTTTCTTTGATTTTCCGTTATAATGTCCACACATATACACACGAATAGACTGTTTTATTATTCTAGAATAAGCCTCATATTTAAATGTAAGCTTTATTGATTTTTAAAAAATACACTGCTATACGCTCTATATCATTTATAATTTCATTTCAAATTTCATGAATGACAGCTGACAGTATAGCCATTTTACATTAAACAAGCAACTTGATCATATTATCTCATTACGGAAAGATTTCAATTATTTCCCTTCAAATATTCCTGATATTTTAATATCTTTACTCATAACAGTACTAGAAAATGCGTCACGTTTTATAAAAGATACTATATCTTTAAATGACATGACGAAAATGAAATGGTAATTAACTCCAGGTAGAATATTTTACTTTGGAAAATCAAAATGCAATTGCAGCAGCCGTTTGATTTTAATCTTATATTAAATTTCATTAAGCATATTCTCATTGAAATAAATTATTTGATATGAGCTGCACATGGCTTTGCTAACAGACATATATTCATTTTTCTGAATATATTCTGTGTTGCATTAATTTACATTTTATCATATAAAATAATATAAAATGGATACGTTTTTGAAATTATATCCAATTTGCAATTCTAATTTAATTAGCCATTTTTCTTGGCGCATTACCCCAAGCTAAAAAGCGTCGAATTACAAAAATTGGAAAAAGTAATAGTAGCTTTAAAGTATGAGGTTGATCTTATTCATTTTGTTATAAAAATGAGGGAGCGACAAGCATCAAATTAATGCATTTATGTATATTTTATTTTTTTTTATATTAGATCACAATTTGAGAGTCATTTTGGAGAAGGTAAATTTCGTTTTCTAAATCATACCAAACTCAAATCAGCATCAGTGCATAAGTGACTTAACCACCAAATTTCATGAAATTTTGTCTGGTTACTTCTTTCAAGCTAAGATGTAATACATGAATTACAGTGATAAGCAAACAGACAGATACATGGACTCACAGACACATAGACAGACTCACACAGACTACACGTTAAAAATAGAGCATTCGTGTTCTAGTCTAGAATTTTAGACGAAAATTTGGTTTTTGAGGGGTTTTTTTTATTTTTTTTTCGATATTTAGAATTTTCAATTTTTTTATTTAAGATTATTATATTCTTAATAATTAAAACTATTAAATTTGTTCATCGTGTGGAAAACAACCTTCTCCTTTTTCCAAATTTACACTTTATTTTTCTTTGCAGAGTCAGCAGTTAAATAGAAATGAAACCAAGGCGCCATAAAGTTCAGTGTTTTGAATGTAATGCAACATTTAATCATGATTATAAAATGCACCAAGAAAAAGCTGTTTACAATGGCAAAAGGGTTTCAGTAAAAAATCGTAGTGCACCAGCAAATCCCTTTGAAGCTGCCAGCACCAAAAAAAGAAAATTCGAGAAAACTCAATGTACTAAAGTCACCACCAACCCACTGGACTACGAAAATGAATCACTCACTGTAAATAAAACGAATGATAAATATTAAGATACAGCTAAACCAGACCCATTATCTGAATTGGATTTGTTCCACAAAAACGTGTACAATGAAAAAAAAGCCTCCCATACATCCCTCGGAACAGAAAATCTGGAACATGAGAAAAATTAAGACATAATAGATATCACTCAAGCAGTCCTATTATATGAAAAATCTTCAACGGTAATTCTAACCAATGAAACAGAAATCACTTCCCACATATCTTTTCAAGAAAATGCAACAAATATAATTCTTCCTTCAAGTGAAGATTCAACTCCGTCGTGGACAAAAATCATGGTTCAGGTCAGGTTTTTAATAGATAAATGTTCAGATGCAAATGAAATGTTCCAAAATTACACTAAACAAGAAATTGTTAAATGCTATCTATCATTAAAGCTATCTATCATTAAAAGCTATCTTAAAAGCTATCTAAAGCTGTTAAAAGCTATCTATCATTGAATTAATAAACTGTATCCTGCCCATAAGAAAAAAACTGTGAACAAATTTTGGAAGATAGTGAAATATTTTTAAGAAACAAAGATGTTGGAAATATTGTTGTTGAAGAGAGATCAGGTTTCAGTGATCCTTTATTCAGCCATGATCCTGGTCTTAGACCCTCAGATTTGACAGATATTCAGAAAAACTATTTGATCAAATTATGGTCTCATCAACCATTTTGGCATTCTTTCCAAGTGATGGTAATGATAGATTCAATCCCCATTGGTATAAAGAATTTCAGTACTTAGAATACAGCACAATTAAAGATTGTGCATACTGCTTTGTGTGCGTTCTGTTTCCTCATGGAGTAGGTCAAGAGAAGAATGAAGATGCATGGTCGAAGATTGTAGTAAGAAATTGGGGGAAAATGAGGAGTGCCAGAAAGCAAAAGCTGGGAAAGTTACAAACTCACTTTTCATCTATTGCACACAGATCAGCACTCCACAACTACTGTAACTTTTTTATAAAGGAGCGGCACTTTGATGTGCTTCTTGATCAAACTAAGAGATTAGCTCTGATAGAAAATAAAAGAGTACAGTTTCAGAACAGAGAAGTAGTGAGAATCTTGCTCGACACATGCAGGACCCTAGGACGTCAAGGGAGAGCATTTCAAGGATTTGGACCAAATGATGGTAATTTTGTACAAATAATATGGCTGATCTCAAGAAATAACCACATCTTGAAAGCGTGGTTTTATGAAAGAGAATTACGGCCGTACCACGTGAGTTACATGAGCCCTGAGTCACAAAATTAGCTTATATCTCTTGTTGCTGAAGAAATAGAAAGAAAAATTGTTAAGGAGATTAAGAGCTGTGATTTTTTCTCGGTGATGGCTGATACCACACTTGACAGTTCACAAAAGGATATGTTTTCGATTGTTCTCCGTACTGTCGATGAAAACTGCAAAGCAAGAGAACGCCTGCTAGATGTTTCTTAATGTGCTGAAAAAACAGGTATTGGAAGGGCAAAACAAATTTATGAGACTTTAAGAAAGAAAGAAATTGACACATCTTCATTGGCTTTTCAGGTCATATGATTTTGCAAGTTCAATGTCAGGACAGTTTAACGGAGCACAAAGAAAACTCTCAGAAATCATAGAGCATCATATACCATACATTCCATGCCAAGATCACAGGACGAACACAGCCGTAGAACACAGCTGCAGTACCAGCATTATTATTAGATACTTATTCGACACACTTGAAGCATTGTATGTTTTCTTTAATTCAAGAACTAAACGTTTCAGACAGTTGAGGAATAAGATCAAAGAAGTGGAGAATGCCTTTCTTTTGAGAAATATATCTAGGACTAGGTGGACAGCCAGAGCAAAGACTGTAAAATCTGTAAACACATCATTTGAACCTATTATATCTGTATTAAAAGAAATTTCCACACAACAGGAATTAGACTGAGCTACAAAAACAAAAGCGCACGGGTTATGCAAAAAGATGAAATCATTTGATTCGTTGTTAGCTTGTTTTTTATGAAAAACATTATGTATAAGATGAAGATTTTGACAGAAACTTTGGAAAGCCCTGATCTGAATTTTTTTTATTGTATTACAGTTGTCGAAAACACAGTAATCATTTTGGAGGATATTAATATTAACAACATCACAGAAATGGACAACTTTATTACGAGTGCGGAAATATTTGCTGGAAACATTAAAGTTGATCCTGAACATGACTTTCAACTGCACCATAGAAGACTAATGAGGCCGAGAAGGATTGACGAGTATACTGAAAATGAAGTAAACATAGAACTAAAAGCAATTCTACAGAAAAGAGTTCAAGGCTGTCCTTGGTACACTATGTAGAGGCTTTAAAGAAAACGTGGTTGCTATGAAGACAACTATTTCTCCACTACATTCAATTTTCAAATTTCCCTTGAACAAGGATAATCTGACAATCGAGGCAATTGAAGAGGCTTGCATGATGTTTCCTTCAGCTACTAGGCCTTATATACATGCTCTGCAAAGTGAGTTAGAAGTCTTTATTAACATATGCAAGGAGAGGCATATACTATCAATGGAAACATTGAAGAGCATCATGGTTCAATTAAAAAATGCATTAAAGCTGGCTATCAAACTGTACCAATTGACTATAATAGCCGGTTATGGAGTCAGCACAAATGAAAGTGCCTTCAGTCAGCTAAATATTGTGAAAGGTTTCTTGAGAACAACAATGACAGACATGAAGCTTAACAACTTGATGCTTTTGAAGTGCGAAGCAGACTTTGGAAACGAAATCAACTTGGAAGATGCTGTGGAAAGATGGCCTTGCCTGCAGCAAAGACGAATATGTGTCTATGTAAAATAAGTTAAACACAGTAAAACCTTTTTTTATCCATATTCCATTTATATGGATCTCTGGAGTATATATCATGAAATAATATTATCCATCATCATATCATGGTTTAAAAAATAATGTATTACTGAGGAGGAAGAGAAAGTACAACAGTAATACCTTGAAGCCAGCCAGGGATGATACTAATTTTTAAATAAGTTTTATCTAAAATGTACCAAGTCTGCCAACTTGGATCTTGATTTTGCCAACTGTACAGGGATTTCTCTATTTTCTTAGCAAGGGCCCTGATTCTAGATATCCTAAAACGTCTAGATCCATTAAAATGCAATTTCAATTTCTTATCCTATTCTAATACTTTCACTATACTTTATCATGTAATGTAAGTAAAGTAAAATTGAGCAAGTTTGCAAAGTTCAAAAGTGTCATTTAATACTAATGGCGACGACACGTTATATCTTCAAATCGATTTAAATAATAAATAATCAATTTAAATAGTCGATTTAAATAATAAAATTGCAGATGGAGGTGAGATATAGATAGATAAAGAGGGATTCATAAAGTAAAATAGACCGGGGGTTATTAGAGCTGATCAAAAGAAAAGAATTTTCGAAAAGGAGTTGAAAGTTATTATTAATCACTAATTGGACAAGTAGCTTGCCCCGTTTTAGACTTTCTTGTATTTATAATTTTGTAATTTTTTTAATCTGTTTCTGGTGATTTTGTGTGGATGTATTAAACGTGTTTAGTAGTAATTCCAATTTTGTAATATGCAAATTCAACTTGCCGGTAGTGGATGGTATTTAAGCATGTTGGCATGGTTTTTATTTAAAGCCACTGAGGAATGGTATGATGATACCCGAAAGCTCTCTGGCATTTAAATTATATGTACGTCTGATGGATATTTTAATAAAATGACGTTTAAAATCTAATGATTTGTCATTAAAAATGCATCCACTTATAATTTATTATTTACATCGAGTGTCATTTAACTTCAAAGTAACTAAAAAACTAATCCGAATATAAAAAAAATGGTTAAGCATCCTGTGACCTGCAGTGAACTGAACTGCAGGAACTGAACTGCAGGACTGAACTGCATTGAATTTTATAACTGTGGGACTCTTATAGGTTGCGTTAAGCGACCAACATACAGACAAAAAAAAATAAACAGAAAGTGTCTTCTTTTATTGTGTTAAAAAGTATGCAATGAACACGAACTATAATCTAACAGAAATAAGAAAAATAAAAAATAATATCCAGAAAAAAGATTTACTAAGAATCAGCAGATAACTTTGCAGACAATGATAATATAAAGTAAATAATTTTTCCCTTGTCATTTATTTTGTACTTTTATGTTTTACGTATGTTTTTAGGAACATATATAAATTGATTAATGACAAACGAATGGGCGTATGTATTGGAAAAATATTTTGATAAATTATCTTAGCATATTCTTCCGAAAGCATTTTGAGAAATACCAAGTCATACTTCTTTTCTTCGATATAACATATTTCAAAAGTAGTCTGGGAATTGTAATTTAGTAACATGCAGGGCGTAAAATAAATTTAAGATAAAATATACCTCAGAGAACTGATATACTTCGATCGATATTTTACGCTTTGTTATCTTCACGTAACAATAATCTATCTTCATGCACTTTTGACATTTATTTTATTGATTTATCGTTTTCCTTTTTATACTATAGGATTTCTTTTAACAACAATAATAGCAAAAAAAAAATTGTATCTTAAAAATGCAATAGGATTTTGCATTAAAAATTCAAGGTCGATTTTTATTTTCAGTACTTTATGACAGAGTATTTTGTGGAAATATAATTCGAATAAAATATCAATTACTGTCAAATATAGGAAGTAACACTTTTAAGAAATTAGTTTGCAACGTTTAATTTTAATAAGTGTTATTTTATTTTTCAATGTTTGATCTCTGACAATGTATGATGGTCTGAAAACTGTCGTCTTACTTGAATAGGCCTGACGCAACGGTACCAAAAATTAAGATTGAATCTTACATTAGTTTATAACACATAAATTATAATTAAGATTGGAACCAACACGCAAGAGCGACACCAAGTCTGGATGGGTTGGACCCATGCCGAAAGCGAGCATCCAATCAGAATCAACCCTGAAACCACATTTACTTATGATGGAGCGTCTAACTATTGGAATTATTTTTGCAGCGCTAGACTTATGCACAGCCCTTTTTCTGAGACTATCCTGCATGAAGTTTTTTTACAATTTGCTCCACCACGGATATTATTTATATATTGTTACGAACGTATCCCCTGGAATCAGGGGTGTACTCGTAGGATACAAGAACGAGTCCAAGAGTCTGTATAACCTAAATTTATTCACAAGCACAAAGTAATCAGTAAGAATACACAATCAAACAGCATTTAAACGCTCCACTAATTTTACAAAATAACATATTATTTACATAATGTTGTCGAAAGTAATTTCACAGAAGAGCAGCTACTATTCACAAAACATTGACAAAGTCTAATGTAGACACAGTCTAATGTAGTTCATTGACACAGTCTAATGTAGACACAGTCTAATGTAGTTCATTGACACAGTCTAATGTAGTTCATTGACAGTCTAATGTAGTTCGCATTGTAGTATCATACACTCTAATGTAGTTCGTATCACGTCAACTCCACTCCAACGGAGTGGTGAGTATTTTTATAGTCTCTCTGCAGAAACTTCTGGATATCTCTCCATATCTCTTAGACTAATCGTTATTTCGTGAAGCTTCTAGAACATTCCGGAAATCGTCAAATGTCGCCAAATCGGCGATAAATCGCCAAATCTGGAAACCCTTCTTCTAACTGGGAAATCCTAGCATCCATGGGTCACGTCATGCTGATGTCATGGACTGTGTTTCTTCGCTTGGCCTTTGAGACAGACGAAAGAGGAGGTGCCAATGAGACAATATTGCGCGCTTGCAACAATGCGCATTCCTTTATCCCGAATCGTACCAAAAACGAATCAACACCAGGGCCACACACAAGTGATATACCTACCAAATTTTATGGTCCATTAGTTCTTGAGTTAGAGTGGATACATACATTTCACAAACAGACACACAGACAGACGTCATGCTAAAATAGGTTTCTCGTATTCTAGAGGTCTCAGAACGTGTAGATCCGTCGAAAACCCAAGTTGCGATTTTCGGCGTGATTCCAATACTTCCCCTATATATTACCATGTATTGTAGGGAAAGTAAAAATACACCAGTCAAAATTCAATAATTTGAAATTAACTAGCAGAACGCTGAGCTACGAATGGACTCACTAATATGAAGTATGCGAACTGTGAAAGATTTTGAATTATAACTTAATTTAACAAAAAGTTATGCAATTAGAAATCTAGAAACATAATTTCAATATTTGAGAATTCTAATACAAAAGAACATATACGTTTTTAGAATTTTAATATTAAATTAAACTTATGAGAATACAAGAAGACAATGAGATCAGAGTAACGCATTTAAATCGTAAAAACGTATTTAATATGCATGAGCCCGTTTAAATTACAATGCATGCAAGTGCGCACGTTTTGATTGCAGTTTAATAGTTGTTTACTACTTTTTACTTCTACGAAGCATAGTGAACACGGGCAGTTTAAAAATGGACGTTTCGTCCTGTTATACGTAGTTTTTATAATTAACACTTTACAACAATAGTTGAAAAGTGTTTATAACTTTGGTTATTTTCTGTCTGTCTGTCTATCCGTTCGCACGATAAATGCGGCAAAAATGACTTCATCAAAAGGAGATTTTATTATGTTGAGATCGTCTATGGAACATATAGGACTGGAAACGAATAATATCACCCAATTGATTTTGGTATGAACCCGGGTTCAAAACATGAAATACATGGGACCGAATTTTTCAAATATTTTTTAAGCGAAGTTAAAATTTGCAAATTGCTTCGAAAATTTTAGGAAATATTCAAATTATCCCATAAAATATATAAAAAAAATTAAGCAAAATATGTTCGGTAGTTTTTTAAATAAAAATTAAAATAATTACACCCATATTATGTGAAGAGATCATGTGACCCACTTCAAAATAAAACATGGCATTCATCTTTTTTCCTAATGTCAAAATCGTGATTTTTAAAGTTCTTTTAAATTTATATTTAATGTTGCATCCGTCCAAAAACCGCTTTATTTTTGCATATTTTATGTGCATCTATATTCTGCGCCAACGCAATTACACTAATTGTTAGTTTAAATGATCATCAAACTTTGATTATTCTACAACGAAGCCTAATTTTAATGGATGCAGAATGTAAACAAGTGATTGTAAGATGAGTTGTATAAGAATTGCTGAATTTTTTTCACACAAAATTATTTAACTTTTGAGTTTGGAATAAAAGTGTGTGTATGAAATATTAAGTAATTTTACATAGAGAGCCAGACTATTTATATTTCGATGACGTCATTTGAATAAAGTTCATTTTTTATGAAGTTTTAAGTTTTCAAGGAAAGTAAATTATTGTAGTTCTGTGATAATTAAAAAAATATCCCCATTGAATGTATCGCATTTTAGAGATGTTAAAATAAAATTGCATTTTACTTGGACAGTGTTTCACAATCATCGCTTTATGCATGATTACTCTTTCTTGTAAAATTCCGATTCTTCAAATCTGTGTGCAATTTCAGGTATGTATGCAAAATTTCTAAAATTTCATCTTTCTATCTATTGAAGTTTTCGAGTAAAAGGGATAACAAATTTCTGGAACAGGCTGATTTCTCTTCATTGGGAATGGACAATGGACTTCTTTTTGCTCGTCCTTAATTAATTTATATTTATTTTTGAGTTATTTACAATTTTTTGGCAGCGAGGTTTGTAAATTTTATCTCTAATAAGTAGAAACCTTACATATTTGCATTTCACACTAATAATTCTAAATATAAAATAGTCTTATAACAAACGTTATTTTAGTCAGGTATAGTTCTTCTCCCATGAAACTACTTTATGTTTTAGTTGTGTAATATTATGGGCAATATGATGATGAGAGAATATGATTGGGTGAGAGAATATGGAGAGATTATGAGAGAATATGATAAGATTATAAGAGAATATGGAGATGAAGAGATATTGTAATGAGAGGATGAGAAGTACTAACACACATCGATCGTCAAAATCTTCATTCATATGTTTCACAAGAAGTTATAAAATGTAAGATAAAAAATAACTTTTGAGCAATATATTGACTGCTATCCATATTTTACAGTTGATACCATCAGAAAGCAATAATCTATCTTTATGATCTATTGACCGTTTTCCTTTAAGATTTATTGCCTTACGTTTTCAAAATCACTGGGCTATATATTTTAGCAACAATGATGTCAAAATTTATTTGCTTCTTGAAATTGCAAAAGAAAACTTTTTAAATCACGCTATAGTCTTAAGTATAATCATTAAAATTTCTATACACTTTAATCTTAACTATAGTAATTAATATTTCTATACACGTTAATCTTAACTATAGTCATTAAGATTTCTATACACTTTAATTTTAACTATAGTCATTAAGATTTCTATACACTTTAATTTTAACTATAGTCATTAATATTTCTATACACTTCAATCTTAGCTATAGTCGCGCGTTAAGTTTTCTATACAGTTTAATCTTAACTATAATCATCAAGTATTAGTGTAGTCATTATAATTTAATCATCTTGACTATAGTCTTTAAGTAAATAGTAAAAAGCTGTAAATGAGCTACAAAGGTGACACAACATATGCAATATTTGTATAATAATATTTTTGCCAAATAAAGTAATTTTAAAAGAAATAAATAAGAAAGTCTACCTTTCAAAGTTAGGATAAATAGGAGGAGATATGTTTGTAAATATATCTAATATGACTCTATGCAAATGTTTATTGTCTCTTCAAAAATTTGTATAATGAAAAGGGTGCATATAAGGAACACTGAGGGGAACTGATACCAACGAAGTCTTAACGGTTTAATGTGTGCTTGATTCTATTTAACTCAATTACATTTATACCTAATGATTGAGCATACAACTCCCTTTAAGTTACGAGCATTCTGCTTGAATTAGAGAGATAATATATGTGTTTATTTGAAGATTTTGAAAATTGTTTTATCATTAATAGTACAAATAACAAGCATTCCATGAAACAGAAATTGCTTAAATATATTTATTTTAGCATTCATCTCTACATACATTCAACATTTATACAACTCATTCAAAGAAACAGTCTCCATTATATATTTTTTTCTTACATCCCCCCCCACACACACACACACCCATCAAAACAATCTACCAACAATTTATCTTGAAGAAATCGGTGCAATCTGCTGGCTGAAACCATGGGCCTAGAGAAAGGCTCAAAATTGTGATCTAAATATGAAGACGAGCGCTCTATTAATTGAGCTGTCTGAGCTTTGAGAGTGCCCCACATTCTCTTCCTCTGTATTTCAAGTGGGGACTCTGTTTACCAAACATATCTATTTTCCGCCAAAAACCCTTCATACTCTCCATTATTTGTTGCAATCATCAGCATCATGTGTAAGGAACTTTATTGTCCCAACTGGGAATCGAAACCTGGATCTCCGAACTGGCCAGCCGACGCTCTACCGTTGAGCTATTGGGACGATATTGCAATCTCTTATCTTTGAAGTGGATTCTGGATTATCCACTCTCTAATGTCATATTGGCGTGCAACTGACAATCTGACTGACATCCTCCAGCTATTTTTACCTCAGGTTAGTTAGCCTGCTGATAGTATTACTTTTGCCCAGGTTAGTATCCTGCGTGGTCGTTATATTCTTGTTTTGAAATCGGCGCTCAATATACCAGAATCCACTGAATCCGTGTCAGTCGTACGGGGGTCACTTGAATCCTGCTTGCCTGAGTGCCTCCTACGTGCAGGAGGTATCCTTTCCCAGCCGTGCATCTAGCTACTCTAAACAACCCACTATGTGAGTCGTACGGTCTGGGGTCTTCAGACCTCCGACATCTGTGCACTAACCTACAGGATGAATTCGTTCGGGCGCTATTGCAAAGAGCCTTGCTGTCCCAACCGGAAATCGAACCCTGAATTTCCAAACTGGCCTGTCGACTCTCGACCGTTGAGCTGTTGTGACGAAATTGCAAGCTATTATCGGCCGAAGTGGACGGACTCTGCACATGTGCGTACTATCTATAAACATCAAGCTTCGACAATAAGTTTGCGACATTTAAAGAAACTGAACTTGCGAATTTTTGATCGAGACAAGTATACAACAAGAAAGATCAATCATGCATAAGCATTGATTATGAAACACTTTCCAACTGAAATGTAATTTCATTTAAAAATTTCTAAAATGTGATTCATTCAGTGGTAATATCTTTTACATTATCACAGTACTACAGTAATTTATTATACTTAAATATTTAAAACTGTATCGAAATATAAATCATCTGATTCTTTATGCAAAATCAATGAATATTTCATTCATATAACTTGTATTCCAGACTCCAGAGCTAAATAATTTTGTGTGAAAAAAATTCAGCAATTCTTATGTAATTCATCTTACAATCGCTTGAGATATTTGCATTCTGCATATGTTAAAATTAGGCTTCCTTGAAGAAATAATAAAAGTTTAGGGATCATTTAAAATCACAACTATTGTAATTGCATAGGCACGAAATTTAGATACACAGATAATATATATGTGTATGTGTATGTACTCAAAGTATTGGAATCGTGCCGAAGATCGGAACTCGAATTTTCAAAGGATCTACACGTTTTGGGACTTCTAGAACACGAAAAAACTACTTTTAGGAAGACGTCTGTGTGTGTAAGGGTGTATCTGTGTATGTTTCTGTGTGTCTGTGTGGATATTACATCCACTCTAATAGAAAAACTAATGGACCGAATTTCATACAATTTGGTAGGTATGTTTTTTGTGGGAAATCCTGATGTTCATTAGATTATAGTACGATTCGTAATAAAAGAATCTGCCTTCTTTGCGAAATGGCCGCAGAAATTGCCTTTATCCACTCTAGCTAAAAACTAATGAACCAAATTTAACAAAATTTGGAGTATAATATTTCAATAACCTACAAGTGATTTATATACCAAATTTAACAAAATTTTGTATATAAATCATTTGTAGGTTATTCTACTACGATTCGGGAAAAAGGAACGGGCTATTTTTGCGAAATGGCCAGCAAAAATCGTTATATATAATAATAAAAGACTACGTGTGCTCAATTATATCAATTAAATTCCTATTTTATATGTGATTTTTGACAACAAAAAGAATAAGACTAACCCCATTACTCTAGGACTAGCCGTTCTTGAGATATTCTAGTTTTTTCGCGTTTTCGCTACGCCACCTTTGACAATAAGTCCAGCTATCAAATGAGAACCAAATTTAAGTTTAACGTGTAAATTCAATGTCATTTAAAATACTTATGTTGTGCAGATAAACTCAAATTATCATTGAATAAATAAAGAGAACGAATATGAGTCTGCAGGGAAAGACATGTGCTGTCCACATCAGAATTTTTAACAATATTACACCAATGATTTATAGAAGTGAACGGGGATTATTTTCAGGCCATTTCGAAAAAAATATATGATCTATATTTAAAGATCCATCAAATTTTTGTCGAATAAAATGTTCAACAAATTTAAGCTGTGTACCAAATTTTAACTCTCTAGGACGTATGAAAGTGCATTTAAAATGCCATCAATTAAATTTATCATGAAGAGTTATATAAAATTTAAAAAAAATGAAAAATTGTTATCTACCAAATTTATTTTAAAATATGAAGCCATTCCCATATGCTAAACGTTTAAACAAATGGAGAGATATTTATTATATTATATCTCTCTCTTTTCTTTCTGGAAGATATCCCAAAGTCAGAATTTAATTGAATTTGTTTTTTTCCCTATATTAAATAATTTTTTTAATTAAAAAACTACTTAACATATTTTACTGAATTTTTTTATATATATTCTATGGGATAATGTGAATATTTCCTAAAAATTTCGAAGCAATTCGTGAATTTTAAATTTACTTAAAAAATGTTTGAAAAATTAGGTCCCATAGGCTTCAATGTATTTCATTTTTTCAACCCGGGTTCAATAAAAAACTAATTGGGTGATATTATTTATTTATATTCCCATAGGTCCTACAGACCGTCTGAACAACATACTAAAATTTCATTTTGATAAACTCATTTTTACGGCAGTTATCGTGCTAACGGACAGACAGACAGACAGACAGACAGACAGACAGACAGACAGACAGAATGAACAAAGTCATAAACACTTTTCAACTTTGTTGTAAAGTGTTAAAAAGAAATCTGATGTGACCAACACATGAATTTCTCTACAGATTCAAATTCATTTTCTCTTTATTTCATTAATAATTCATTAACTTGAGTTTAAAACACTAAATAACATTCAAGCACTAAATAACAATCATAATTTTTTGGAATTACACTGAATTTACACTTTTAATTCAGTTTTCGTTTTCATTTGGTAACTGGACATATTTTCAAAAGTGGCGTAGCGAAAATGAGAAAACACTGAAATATCTCGATAACGGTTAGTCTTAAAGTAATGCGGTTGGTATTATTTTTTTATCGTCAAAAATTGTGCATAAAGTAAGCATGTAATTGATACATTTGAGTATACGTAGTTTTTTATTTTAACTTTTGCTGATTTTTGCGGGCCATTTTGTAAAAAGAAGCAGGTTCTGTTTTCGGTGATAATACGCATCAAGACGAAAAATATTTACAATGGAACCTACAGTCGCATTTCACTCATAGTGCCAGAAAAAAATGAAGTTACATATCCACGTTGATACTTTAACAGTGAAAAAAATCTTCTGTGGTCAGCACAGGTCTTGCCCTACAGACACTTTATTTCTTTAATGCAAAAAACTAAATATCTCGAAAACGGTTAGCTCTAGAGTAATGGTATTGATGTCACTCTTTTTGTCGTCAAAAATTACGTATAATAAACATTTAATTGATATATTTGAGCATACGTAATGTTTAATTTTAGATTTTAATGATTTTTGCAGGCTAATTTGCAGAAATATACATGTTCTTTTTTTCCGAATCGTACCAAAATCAAATTAGTATAAGTCACTTGTGGATAAGGGACTTATCAAGGAAGAGGAAAAGTCACTTGTCAATCAGAATAAGTCACTTGTGGTATCCCCACAAGTGACTTATCCACCCAAATTTCGTGAAATTTGGTTTGTTGCTTTTCTAGCTACAGTGGATACAGACAATTTTTGCTGGCCATTTCGCAAAATCAGTCAGGCTCTTTTATCCGAAAACGTACTAAAATCTGATCATCACCAAGGTAACCCACAGGCGACTTACCTATCAAATTTTATGAAATTTGTTCAATTATGTTTTGAGTTAGATTGATGCATTGCACATTGATGCATTGCACAGACAGACACACAGACACAGTTATCAAGTTAAGGGGACGGTAGAAGTTGAAATGAGCAAAAATCGACTATAATTCTTTTTTAATATATAACATTATTCTACATATTTAACTGCGCCAGGTTCAAAAAACCGCTAGTATCTATGACAATTTCTTAAGTTATAAGCATTTAAAATTTGTAAACAAACAAATCACGGACCTTTAAGTACTATAATACTTTCTTACTATAATATTAGTTTATTATTCCAAAAGTTACAGAAAATAGTATATATATATATATATTTATATGCACTTGCATTGCATTAACCATCGTTTATCAACTATCTACATAGTAATTCGGAATTTTCAAAGGTTTTACATATTTAAAATGCTCCATGCGTCTTAATTTTTGTTTGAGATGCATGAAATTTAGCAAGAAGACACTTTTCATACTTTTTAATGAAACTGGGTACGCATTTTATAAGTGGACTTTATTCAGGTAATTAAAAGTGAATAAGAACCTAATAAAATGCGAAATTCTGATGAAAATTAAGTTTTAATACAGAAAAATGTTTTTAAAAAATTAACTTTCTAGGATTTAAAAATGAATACACAAATTTGTTCATAATGTGGTTTTAAGTGATCATAATGTAAAAAAATCTGATGTGGGCAACACATGACTTTCCTTATTTAATGTAATGAATTTACTAGTTTTACAGTAAAAAAATAGGTTCTTCTTATAGTAGATACTAATATTCTTTCCAAGATATTGAATTTTCGACAATTAGTCGTCATTTTCATTGATTTAGCATCATTTTTATCCATTTGGCGAGATTTTCATTAATTTGGCAACATTTCAAAAAAGTCGCCAAGTTGGCGACATTCCGTCAAATTCGTCGCCAAAATCTCGCCAAGCGTTATGCACTAAGAAAAAAGTTATTCTTACAGCAGATAAATGACTATTGGCGTTCAAATACAAAAGTATTATTCAAAGTATATTTTTTCATGAATGGAACGAGCTAGATCCACGAGAATGTAGTCACTCAATTTATCACATGGTATTACATATGAAAAGTGAACATGTTTCTCAATAGGAAATTTTCTTTTTAACACTTTACAACAAAGTTGAAAAGTGTTTATGACTTTGTTCATTCTGTCTGTCTGTCTGTCTGTCTGTCCGTTAGCACGATAACTGCCGTAAAAATGACTTAATCAAAATGAAATTTTAGTATGTTGTTCAGACGGTCTATAGGACCTATGGGAATATAAATGAATAATATCACCCAATTAGTTTTGGATTGAACCCGGGTTGAAAAAATGGAATACATTGAGCCCTATGGGACCTAATTTTTCAAGCATTTTTTAAGCGGATTTAAAATTCACAAATTGCTTCGAAAATTTTAGGCAATATTCAAATTGTTCCATAAAATATATAAAAAAAAATTCAGCGAAATATATTCAGTAGTTTTTTAAATAAAAATTAAAATAATAATAACACCTCTTATATGAAGCGATCACGTGTCCATGATATGAAACGATCACATGACCCACTTCAAAATGATATATGGCATCCATCTTGTCTCAAAATCGTGATTTTTAAAGTTCTTTCTAATTCATATTGAGTGTTGTATCCATCCTAAAACTACTTTATTTTGGCCTAAATTCTGTGCATCTACATACTTTAACAACGCAATGACAATATATTTCAGTTTAAATGCTCATACAAATTTGATTATTTCTACTATTAAGCCTATTTTTCACCTATGTAAAATGTAAACAGCAAAATATGTAGAATGAGTTGTATTAGAATCGCTGTAATTCTTTAACACAAAATCATTTAGTCCATGGAGTCTGCATGGCTGATATGAATGAAATATTCATTGATTTTAGAAAGAGAAGGACGATAATTTTCGATGAAGTTTTACGCATTGAGTTTTACTTACTTGTAGCTCCATGGTCTTAATTTTTAAATAATATAAATTATTATAGTATTGTGATGAATGACATGAATGGGGGAATTATTTATGAATGAAATGTTGCTTTTATAGAGAGAGCCAGGCGTGTTATTTTTTCTATGACGTCATTTGAATGGATTTCAGTTGTTTTCGATGAAGTTTTCAAATATAATAAATTATCGTAGTATTATGATAATTCTAAAATTATTACCGAGGAATGTATCACATTTTAGAGATGTTTAAACCAGGCAATTTATATTTTAATGCCGTCATTTGAATGAAGTTAATTTTTTTCGATGAAGGTTTAAGGTTTCAAATATAATAAATTAATGTAGTATTGTGATAAGTTTTAAAATATTACCGAGGAATGTATTGCATTTTAGACATGTTTAAATAAAATTGCATTGAAGTTGGAAAGTGTTTCATAATCAATGCTTTAAGCATGATTGATCTTTCTTGTTTATTTTATGAGTTTTTGATAATTTTTTTGAAAAATGTGCAATATCTCGAGAACGGTTCATGTTAGCGTTCTAAAATTTATGTCAATCGTTTTCTAATGAAAAATTACATAAGAAATGTCTATTTGCGTAACTTTATTAGCGGTTTTGATTTTTTGACGATTTTTTCAAAATTTCATTCGAAAATTTAGGAGGGTTCTGAACATTCGATTACGTATAAAAACAATAGGCTTCCAGTGTTTACAGATTGTGATTTTTGTACCAAATTTGGATCGAATCGGTCCATTCGTTCGTCAGTTATCGTCTCCACAGTCTCACTGACACACACACACATACACACACACACATACTTTCACACACACACGCACACACACACACACACACACACACACAGACATCACTTCAAAAATGTTTGATTCGTGATCAGGGATGCTTGAAACGTGCTCTCCCGTCGAAAACTCGGATTCGAATTTTCGACCCTGTCACAATACTTTCCTTATACATTATGTATATAAGGAAAGTAATTAATCAAAAATGTGAACAAATGGAACGCAACGAGCATTTTTACATTTTCGTTAAAAAAATTAAATTAAAAAGAATGCAAATTGAAAAACATTTAATGGTATTTTATATAGTAATGTTAAGAGGGAGATTTATACAAATTTTGATGTTTCTAAGTCAATAAATAAATAAAATTTTCAACGTCCACCGCCCCCTTAAAAATAGCTTCTTCGTGTTCTAGAGGTCCGAAAAATCGAGTTGCGATTTTTGACCTGATTACAATACTTTCCCTGTACATTACCATATATTGCAGGGAAAGCAAAAATCTGATGTGGGCAACACATGACTTCCTCTACAGACTTACATTCATTGTCTCTGTATTTTTTTAAAAATCGCACTAAATTGAGTTTGGTTGCACAAGATAACACTGAATTTGCACTTTTTATCCCAATTCTTATTTTATTTAGTAACTGGATTTTTTTTCAAATCCAGCGTAACAAATGCCAAAAAAACTAAAATATCTCGAGAACGGTTAGTCCTAGAGTAATGAAATTGGTCTTATTCTTTCCCTCGTTAAAAAGTACATGTAAAACAAGTATTTAATTGAAACATTCGGAGCATACGTAGTGTTTTTGTATTTTAGATTTTGGCGATCTTTGCGGGCAGTTTCGTAAAAAAAAAGTCAGGTTGTTCTTTTCCTAATCGTACTAAAATCTAATCAGCACTAGAGTATCCCACAAGAGAGTTATCTCTTTCCCTATACTTTACCATGTATTGCAGAGAAAGTAAAAGAAAGTACACTCATGAAATGAAAATACATCACAATAGAACAAAAGGATAAATATAACCTTTAACAATAGATAAAGTAATTATGAAATCAATCAGTATGAGCCTTTGAATTTTCGCACATTTTCATCACATATTAAAATATTTCAAAATTTGTTTAGAAGCAGGACATATTTACTTTAAAGATTTTCAGGATTAAGTCTTGCAATGCGCCAGCGATGTAATTAAATTTTCTAAAACCGCGTTCTAAGAACTTTAATTACCTAGGATTAATTTGTAATTCATTAAATGTTACATTTTTATCTTAATTACTTTACCAGATTTCGGTATGCAAAGATTTTCAAATTTAAATATTTGAGGTCATTTATTAATATATATATATTTTTATATTTTCCAACATATGAATTGTTCTCGTAAGTCATAATAATGGTCAATTTACATAAGTTTCTCTTTAATCTCGCTTATATTGATACTTAGTTTCATTAAAATAATTTTTACTCATTTTCTATATACAATAAAAAAGCCTGATATGGGAAGCACATGGTTTTTAATACATAAATGAAATGCTTTTCTTTCACAGCGAAATAATGATGTACGATATCCACGGCACAATGATTTTGGGATTGCATTAACATCACATAAATCGAATTTTGACAAATTTGGGCAAATTATTAGTCGAATCGTGCTGACTTATTTACACTCACATACAAAATCGCCATCAAAATGCAATTGATATTGAATTAATAACTCGTAAAATGAATAACTATTAGAATTATTTTATATCAAACTACAAAACTGTAATAAAACGTATCTTCTCTCATGAATGGAACGAACTAGATCTTCGAGAATGATGTTAAAAGATTTGTTGTATAATATTAAACGTGAAAATGAACATGTCCGTTATAACTTTTTACAATGTCATTTTTTTTATAAATGTATTTGAAAAACGTACAATATGAGAATAATTCATGTTAAGGTTATAAAGTTAGTTTCGCTCGTTCTCCATTGAAACATTACGCATGAAATGATAATATATTTATCATTATTAAAAGTCCTGACTTTGTTATGATTTTTTAAAAATTCGTTCAGGAATCCAGAGTCCTTTCGAACATTCGCTTGCGTTTAAAATCAATTATCTTCTAGTATTCAGTGGCTGTAATAATTGTGCCAAATACTTTATGAAGCGGTTCGTTTTGTGAGATATTGCTTCCGCAGATTCGCAGACACATACATTCTAACATATATACATGTGTTGTTGTTGTTGAGACCCATATAGTCCGACCTACCAGAAAGGTGTAAGGTAATCGTTTGGACGGCCGGGAAGTGATTTACACCCAATTTAGACCGGAACCCAGTAGGGGAGGCATCCACAGGCACCCTACCCTCCTTCCCCTACCACCAACCTCTCGGAAGGACTTACGGACACACATGTTTAACGTGATCGTACTCCTCATGAACACGGCGGCAGTTGTGACAGAGTGCAAATCCAGCGCGCAAACCACTGGGTTACCGCGCCCGAAATGTGCCAACAGCACGCGGTGTTCCCAGATGATCACCTACCCAAGTACTAACCGCGCCCGATGCTGCTTGACTTCGGTGATCTAACGAGAACCGGTGTTTTCTGCACGGTAGGGCCGTTGGCTCATATATACATATTTAAAGAACCTTGCTGCCCCAACAGGAAATCGAACCCTGGATATCCAAAATGGCCAGCCGACGCTCTGTCCTTAAGCTATTGAGACGAAAATGCAAGTTCTTGTTGTCGAAATGGACTCTGCATTCTCCACCCTCTAACTTCAGATTGGCGTGCAACTGACAAACTGACTGACCATCTTCTGCTGGTTTTACCTCAGGTTAGCTCCCTGATACCACTATATTTATCCAGGTTAGTATCTTGCGTGGTCGTTGTCCTCTTAATTTAAAATCGGCCCTCAATATCCCGGAGTAAACTGAATCCGTGCTAGTCGTACTAAGGTCATTTTCATACCTCCGACATCTTTGCACAGAGTTAATTCGTTCGTGCGCCATTGCAAAGAACCTTGCTGCCCCAACTGGGAATCGAACCCTGGGTCTCCGAATTAGCCAGCCGTCGCTCAGTTGAGGTATTGAGACAAAATTTCAAGCTCTTATTGTCGAAGTGTACTCTGTACATGCAGACACACACCAACATACATACACTAACAAACACACACTAACACACACACACACCATACACATCATTTCAAAAACGATCGATTCAAGTTTAGGGATACTTGAAACGTGCCTATCCGTCGAAAACTCGAATTTGAATTTTTAACTCCGTTACAGTACTTTGCTTATACATTATACTACCCTGTAGGGAGAGTAATATATGTATATGACGCATGACTTTTATCCAAATAGTGGTATGGTATTTAAATAATGACACAAATAAGAATATTTATGTGTCTATTTCTATAAAAATCAATAGGCGTATTGTTGTTAAAAATAACATTAGAAAGATTAAATATCATAAAAATATCTTGATTCCTTCGAAGGATATCATGCTCGCTGCAGGAAAATAAATTTTCCATTATCCTATAAACATGTGATAACAAGTAAACTAGTGGTGCCCAACTTTTGGAGCATTAAAATCCTCATTTGATAGACAATTAAGCTAAGGGTGGATTTCTATCTGTAGCTATCATAACCTATCACTAGGACGTATTTAAGAGGGATGGCTAAACTTCATCCTCCAAACTACAATACTTCATGAAAATCTGAAAAAACTGTAAATTTTAGTTTTTAGCTATTTTAAACGAAAATGTCTCTGAAACCCCCATTAAATATTAATTTAAAATACGACACTAATATCTCATAATTTAAGGAGACTTCCAATATTTCACTGATAAATGATGTGGAATTTGATAATTAATTCTACTTTAACATCCACCACTTTTTAACAAAATAAATTTATTTAATTTGATCCATTCTTAAATTTCTGAACCAATTATTGATTCTTTCTGTGAATTGCTACACTTAAAATTAAAAACTCAAAGTACAAATATATTTAACCTCATTTGTTCACTTAATGAGAGTTTTCCTTATTTATTTCAAAATCATCTAAAAATTGATTTGACAAGCTATGATGATCGACTAGTAGATCGCTGTCGCCTGATTAAGCACCACTGATCTAAACAGTGGTGCCCATAATTAACAGAAGTTACAATACATTAATTAATATGATAATAGGAATCATATCTAACTTTATTTCTTGAATTTTAGATCAAAGTTATGTAAGGTTTCGAGAACGACTCATGTTAGTGTTCTTTGAGTAGTTTTTATTTCTTTTAAAAATTACATGATTATCTGTTTAATATTATGTATCTTAATTGTAATGACACAAAACGCAAATTAAGATAATACCTTGAAGCATGACAAATAAGCAATATTTTAATTATTTTGTGAACACTTAATACTCACAACTGGAAAAAAAAAGAGCAGTGGACACTGAAAATGCTACAAATGAATTCGAGGTAAGAAAACGTAAGTTCTCTAAACAATTGGCCAGACTTTATTGGAAGCAGGAATGTACAGTTACATTTGACTTAGCAATAAAAACATAATCATGTGTCATAATTGTAATGACCCAAAACGAAAATTAAGATAATACCTTGAGGTATGACAAATAAACAATATTTTAATTATTTTGTGAGCACTTAAGTCTACTGGCAACAGGAAAAAGAAAAAGCAGTGGCCATTGAAAATTATACAAATGAATTCGAGGCAATAAAACTTAAGTGCTCTAAACAATCAACCAGGCACTTTTGGAAGCAGGAATGTACAGTTACATTTGCTTAGCAATGAAAAACATAATCATGTGTCATAAATGTAATGACCAAAAATAAAAATTATGACAATATCTTGAAGTATGACAAATAAGCAATATTTTAATTATTTTGTGAACACCTAAGTCTACCGGCAACAGATGAAAGGAAAAGCAGTGGGCTACAAATGAATTGCAGGCAATAAAACTTAAATGTGCTAAACAATTAGCCAGATTTCTTTGAAAGTGGGGATATACAGCTATATTTCACTGATCAAGTAAAAACAGTGGACTCCAGTTTGGGAAAACTCAAGTGCGAACCAACTGTGTGATCACAAGATGCAAGAACAAGTCCAATTACGGAAATTAACTCTGACCCGTACCAAGTAACTCTCAAATAATCAAACTGGAGATAGTAGCAAAATGACAAGTTTGATTTCGAGGCGAGAGATAGCGGCGTAGTCTGTAGATGATGACTCTACTAAGAGAAATTATTATCTCTGACTTGTAACTATGATTTTCGACTGAGCATCTAGGTGCTAAGTTTCTTCGGATATTTTGAGCAAAAGACAAATGTCCAAGACGACAATAAAGTTAACCCGAGTCTCGATGCCTCCTATCATGACCATCATTTCATCGTGAAAATAATTTTCCTGACATGGTAAGTTTATTTTATCCAAGTGTGATGTATCGATAGCAAATATTATAAATGAATAGGGGTGTGTTCTTAAAAAAAAATTACAAAAAGTTATCCTGTCTAAATCATCGAGAAATTGGCAATTGGCACTCTTCATAATTGGCCCTCTTCATAATTGACGAGCTTCAACCATTAGCAATCCACTCCTATTAAAGGTATTCGTGCATATTAAATTAATTACTTAGAGGAAATTGTTAGGACAGGGAATTTAGTTGAAGATTTATAAAGTTCTATTATCGGTGGTATTTTTACTTTTGAAGGCATTATATCCCAAAGCCTCTCCCGAAATTAAATAAAAGGTTAATGAGTGAAGGTATTTCCTTAGATACTTTTAATATAATGAATGTTTATAAAGTAAATTTTATAAAATTGTAAGTTTATCATTCATTTTAATGGATTCGATTTCTGAAGATAGTTTAAAAATAAATTATTTGACAAATATTGCTAAAGCTTGCTTAATTATTCTCCAAAATTAGTATTTGCCTTTCAGCTAACTTTCGGATGCAACAACAAATAATTCGGATGCAACAAATAATTTTAAAAGGCAGTCATATCGAACTTCAACACAGCATTATATTCTCGACCCTGGAATGGACCCACTCGACCTGTTGAAGCTAAATTTGGATCCAATTTGGCTGCTTTACGACTTTTCACTCTCGCAAGGGTGAAACAAAAGGGGACTGTGAGAGGGGGCGAGAGAGTTTGAGACAGCGTAGCGGTCTCAAAACTTATTAAAATTGATTGCTACAAAATTAACTGCTACATATTTAATGGCCACTATTGGGCAGAGCTCGCTAGTCTTTCTATGAACTCGTGAAAACACATGTTTGTATGTATGTCGGTATGCCCACTTATTCTGAAAACAATAATTGCTCTAGCAAATCGTGGTTTTTTTCTAAAGTGTAGCATTCAATCGGAGGAGGTGCAGCAAACTTTATGATATTTGAAAAATTCAATAGATTTTTCAATATGATCGATAAACCTCTAAAGAGAGGGGGGGAGTCAATCAAGTAGTGAAAACCGTATCTCCTTTCTCAATTTTCGATCTGCAAATCTGCAATTTATATTTTTTTAAATGGGGACTAAAAGTAATTCAGAGAGAGCTGAGAAAGTCAAAAGTTTTTTGGTTTTAGTTTGCCACAGATTTTTGAATGGCAGACAAATTCCAAAAATCGCGGGAAAAGGGCAACGGGAAACACCCATGTTAAAAGTATAACTGGCACTTCAACTTTAAAGCAGCAATATCCATTTGTTCTTTAAACTGAAGCTAAAAAGCTCCAGGTTTGTTCTTCAAGTGTCGAAAATTTAAAAAAATTAACTATTCCTTCCTTTGTTACAGAGTTGTAAATTCCGGAACGATGCCAGTCTTAAAAATAAATAAATAGATACCCATCTAGAAAATATATCTCCTCATACAATTCTCGTGATAGAATCTCCATGTTCCGTCGAATTGCAGCTAAATATATTTCAAAGGACCCTCGTGCCAAAATTTTGAAAAGTGCCTTAGTTTTTTTATACGAATTTTCAAAATTTTTAATACAATTTTGAAGACAAAATTTTATTTCTTTCACCGTTTATCTTCAAAATCTAACATTTGATTATTGCAAATGGTGTCATCATTTCAAAAAAAAAATAAGTATAGTTAAATCATTTAAACATTTAAAAATAATTTTATTATCTAGAGCCCTAGTATTAAATTCGTAGAGTTAGAGACACCTTTACCTACATGACTGCACTTATTGTACAGACGCTCGTTATCGTTGGCGCTTGACGCCATGAGGAAAGCTGGATTGAGACTTTTGAAAGAAATTTTTCGATTTTTCTTCGGCGATCGAATCAAAAGAGTAGTTTAAAACTAAAAACTATACGCGAAATTCGTTGAATAGCGCTATGAATGTTGAATTTGCAATTTCATTTGTATTCGTCGTAGGGCACAAATTCAGATCACACACCCCACCCCGTATTTTTTCATCAAAATTTGAATCTATCTTAGCCCTTGTGGCTGCGATTAATAATAAAAGCTCTCTGCTATTTAAGGGGTATAACGCCTGCTATACAGGTGCACACGGATTACATTAATATTATTTTTCTTCTTTGGCGTTATCATGCCTGTTACATCCCAGATAACTGTTAAAATCCAAATGTTGCAAATTGTTATACACGGCGTCCCATCAAGTGACAGATTTAGATTTAAATTGTATCCTTCACAAAAATGTTCGCATAATAATCGGCGATCATGTCAGAAATGTATTGAAAATGTAAAAAATATGTTGTTTGTGAAAAATAGTGCGATTTGTCCAATTGTATTATGATTGTTGAAATTGCAATTTCATTTGTATCCAATGTACCCAATCGCGTGAATACACGCTAAATTTAGACTCACTTTCGTTGCTTTACGAATTTTGGGTCCGTGCAAGAAGGGAGTAGGAATAGCGAGGTCCTTTTAAAAATCTTCTTTTTCATCTCTTTTAGAGACACTTGCTCCGATTTTGATGCTATTTGCACGTTGCATTTTATACTCTAATAGCCACTCGACGTTCCCGTGCTAAACTGTCACCCACGTTTGTTGGTTTGTGAATTTAGCGCCCGCTGCGCGGTCGAAGAAAGTACTAAAAAAACTAGTTGCTATAAAAAATGGTTGCTATACCTCGTGACCGCTGGTGTGCAAAGCCAGCTAGTATGTACCATGAAGATTATTATTTAAGTATAAAATTACACTGACATACTGCATAAAATTTATACTGACATAGTATAGAATACAAATACCCATTAGCATTTTATTTGGCATAAAACTTATTTTGAGGATACATGGAGTATATAAGAGTCAGAACAAACGTTCTATTTTATCTTATTTTGTTATTTACGTTTTTGAATTCCTCAAATTTTCTATAAAGACGACACTTGGAATTTCTCGGAGGTCTTTTTATATGTGATTACTTCCAAGTAACTGCAATTCATTTTCCGAAAACTGCAGACATGTCACGTCGACGGCAAATTGACTTTATTTTCATAGCCGTTTATCAAAATAGTTTGCAGATTTGTTTAGAGACAGTTTATATTTTATATAGATAAAGACTTCAAGTTAGTATACATTGCATTAAAATTTAATAAAACAGAATAATGTGCAGAATTCAAGCTTTCTTAGCGAAATGGAATATATATTCCAAACTAACTTTTATTAAATGTAGTTTTTATCGGATTTATAAGTTTCTAAATTTTTGTAACGTACAGTAAAATGCGGTCGCGTTCAATGCAGATGCACTTGCAAGTTTATAAAACGTAGTGTAGTTTTTTGCATCCAAGTAACATTTTGAATTGTTATTCACTTGAAAAGTGTGGGCAACTTTGGTCTATTGGGCCATTAGCAGCGTTTTGATATGAATAATTGCTCATAAACATCATCAAACAGATTCTAGCTGGAGAATTATCCAAAAGATAATCCTTTGAACAACCCAATTTCTAATCCTCAGAAATGAGCTCTTAGTATAAGTGCTGTGGCTTTGGAATTCTATCCATTAAGCTCTCTATTACTTAACCTTAACTGTTTCAACAATCAGTATTGTTTTTAAACCATCGTAACTATTAATAACCTGGAATCTCTGAACAATCGAATACTGATGAATTTTCTTTTAAAAAATGGTAAGGATCATCAATGATCAATCAAACAAACTATTCCGAATAAAAGGAAAGCCGTGTGGAAAAGACCTTATTACTCTGTGTACATGAGAGACAATTTTTAAAATAAAGATAACATTGATCAAAATCACCCTTTAAGGGGACCGTGGACTTTGAAATGAGCAAAAATCGACAAAAAAAAGTTTTTTTTTTAATATATAACATTGTTTTACACATTTAACCTTCTGCTTACGGATGGGACAGCGTTCATCCCAAACGAAGAACCTCCCCAAAAGACAGGTATTTGACATACCCTATCCCAAACAGTTCGACCCGCCCTGCTGCAGCAGCTGCAACGCTTCTGTCGGCGATTTCCATGAACGCCTATGTCTGCAAAGGGGGGTCGAACAGTTTGGGATAGGATATGTCAAATACCTGTCTTTTGGGGAGGTTCTTCGTTTGGGATGGACGCTGTCCCACCTGTAAGCAAAAGGTTAAATGCATTTTTTTCGGAACGGAATTTTCAAAGGTCTTGCATTTTTAAAATGCTCCACGCGTCTTAATTTTTGTTTGAGATGCATGAAATTTAGTAAGGAGATACCTTTCATACTTTTTAATGAAACTGGGTATGCATTTTATAATTGTACTTTAGTAAGGTAATTAGAAGTGAATAATAACCCAATTAAATGATGAAAATTAAGTTTTAATGCAGAAAAATATTTTAAAAAAACTAACTTTCTAAGGGATTTGAAAATGAATACCAAATTTGTTCATAATGTGTTTTTGAGTGATCACAATGTAAAATGAATCAAAATTGTGAACAAATGGCACGCGAGGAGCATTTTCAAATTTTCGTTAAAAAAAATTAAATTTAAAAGAAGTACAAAATTATAACAAAATTGAAAAGAAATTGAATGGTATTTTATATAGTAATGCTAAGAAGAATATTTATACAAATTTTCTTGTGTTTAAGTCAATAAATAAATAAAAAAAATTTAACGTCCACCGTCTCCTTAAAGTGTGTGACTTCTTCAAAAAAGCAATAATGAAAAACAAATGCAAGAAAGAAGCTTAATAAAAATATTTCACAATTTTAAGGCCTGCTATGAATATAAGTTCCCAAGCAATCGCTTGTGTTATTTGGTCCTTGGGCTGTTCAGGCATCATATTGGTAGGCATAGTTCTTGCCACACGAAAAGTATCTTATAGAAATGAACCCATAGAACATTATCCAAAGGTGGGAGATGGAGGAAAAACTAAAGGATAAGACGTACAACATCGACCAGCTTGATACCCACTTTTGTTTAATAGAAAGTCTAAGAAGAGGCAAATGCCCCCTCTTGTCTTTCTTTATGGACTCCCATGCTTGTAGATGTTTAGTAAAAGCTTAGAAAAAGTAGATAATTAGCAAAATTATAGCAAATTATAGTTAATAATAAGTTTTCTTGCTAACCTTTCAGGTATCGTCTATTGCGTGCTGAAGAGCGCATAATTGGCGCAAAATCAGTTTGAATATTAATATGTAATAGGAGCGCGATATTGAGATCGTAAACTTTTCATCGTAACATGTTGTGAATTGAAATCCTAAGCATAAACTGTAGGATCTTGGTAAAATCATAATCACATTACTATGCAGACCTCAATCATTAACTATGTCTAATCTAAAAGGCTAAGTTGGTAGAGAAACATTGTAAAAAAAAGATCTCGTCTCAAATGGAAATCCGCCCACCAATCTATCCATTAAGCTACAAACACTACTTTATTTCTCTATTTGCAGTCAAATCTACACAGGAATATATAGAATGATCATTTGATGCTGGATAGTTGGTTGGACTAAGTCAATCTCGAGGCTTACAAAATGTTGGCACATAGCTAATTTTTTCTGCCACTAGGGGGCTCCGTTCCTTACTCGCTAGGTCTAGCTAATTTTCATAATTCTCCTTGCGAATCGGACATTCGATTGGTTCGCTCCGAGAGCTCCTTCGAGCCGCCTGATACGCAGTCATAATACGGCCGTTGGGATTCCGCCCCTCATTTGCTGGCACTCAGATACTCCCGGATCCTAATTTACAAGCTCTTTCAACCAAGCCAGAGCCCCATTGAACCAACCTCGGATCCCCTTCTCGCTGACGATCGCCAATCCCCGGAATTATATCTAGGTGTTGAAAGTGTTAGTGACGTCTCACTCATTTGACACAGCAATAAAATGTAATGTTTAGTATATGTATTTTTGATTATATTTGAATTAAAGCTCCCTAATTATAAGTAGAAATAATAAGTATTTTTCCGGGTTGTAGAACAGGGCACTGAATATATGACGAGAAAAATACATTGTTTGGTAATATAAATTGGAATACTGAGAGAGATTCTTTGTTGCGTTGAGTTCTAATTTGCATTACATTGTTTAAATTGTATTTTAAAGTTAAAAATTACCATACAATATTTAGTCAGCGGTAACTAGCTTCTTTTTAATATAGAGAGATAAAAACTAGCAAAAAGCGGGCTTTGAATTGGCTTACTCATATGAAGTATGTGAGGTGTAAAAAATGTCAAATAAAAACTTAATTTTGCAAACAATTGTGAAATTAGAAGCATACAAAATTAATTACAATATTTCAGAATCCTGATGCAAAAGAACATATACGTTTTTAGAATTCAAATGTTAATTAAATTAGAATACAGGAAAACAATGAAATCAAAGAAACACTCTTAAATCGAAAAAAACTTATTTAATACGCAAGAAAGCGTTCAAAGCAGAATGCATGCAAGTGTACACGCTTTGATTAGCTATTAAAAAAACTGTTACTTACTTGTTATTTGTAGGAAGCTTAGGGAGTATACGCGGAGTTTAAAAATGAACGTTTCGCGCTGTTACATTTCCTTTTGACTTTCCCTTCAATACATGGTAATGTTTAGGAAAAGTATTGGAATAGAGTCAAATATCGCAACTCGAATTTTCGACTGATCTACACATTTTGGGACCCCTAGAATACGAAAAAACTACTTCTAGCGTGACGTCTGTGTCTGTGTCTTTCTCTGTGTGTGTGTGTCTGTCTGTCCAATGTATGTATCCACTCTAACTCAAAAACTAACGGACCAAATTTCATAACATTTTTAAAGGTAAATCACTTGTGGGTGACCCTGGTGCTGATAAGATTTTGGTGAGATTCGGAATAAAATAACATTACTTTTTTTTGCGAAATGGCCTGCAAAAATGGTATGTATCCACTCTAGTTAAAAAAAACTATTTGACCAAATTTCATAAAATTTAGAAGATAGGTCACTTATGTTGTTGTTGTTTCTAATGACCTCCTGTTTCGGTACAGCCGATACAGGACCAGTGACGCAGGAAAGAACAAAGAAAGATACACAAGACAAGAGAACAAGGTTTATTACAAACAAGCATCACTGACGAAGGTCAGAGGGGGTGCGGCTTCACATTAGACGAAGACCCAGAAGGCGGAAGACTGACTTGCCTCAATAAACAGCAATGCCTTACTCGGGTTTCGAACCCATCAGACAGCAGCCGAAGACGCTATCCGCTTCACCGCCTGGGTGGCTAGGTCACTTATTGGTTACCATGTTGGTGATTAGATTTTATTATGATTCTGAAAATATGAACCTACCTTTTTGTAAAATGGTCCGTAAAAATCCTCAAATCCTAAAATAAAAGACTGAGTATGCTCAGATTCATCCATTAAATGCTTGTTCTATACTTAATTTTGGACGAATTAGACCAGCCCCCGTACTCCAGGACAAGCCATTCTCGAGTTATTTTAATGTTTTCGAATTTTTGATACTCCGGTTTTGAGAATAAATCCAGTTACCAAATGAAAACGAAAATGGATATAAAAATGCAAATTCATTGTCATTTCAAATAATTAAGTGTGCTATTTTGTGCAATTAAACTTTGTTTAATAAATTATTAAAGGATTAAAGAGAAAATGAATTTGAGTCTATAGGTATAGTCATGTGCTGCCCACATCAAATTTTTATAATTGAAATTGTGATTCTGAAAATCTGCGTGCAATTTCATGTATATGTGCAAACTTTCATCATTGTAGGTTTTGAGTAGCAAAATCCAGACAATTGTTGATTTCGCTTCGTTAGGAATGGAGAAAGGACTTCGCTTCGCCCGTCCATAAATATCAACTATTTCATATTTCTCTAAAAATGTTATGACAACCCATAAATATTGTTATACGTAGATAAAAGGAACGCATTCCTAGTTTCGGAAACATCGCCTTTTAGGTGGTTTTTCTAAATATGAAACTACATATTAAGATATGAAAATGTGTAATTGGACGCCTCACTCCATATATTTTTTACTCGGTACTGTTTAATGAATACGTGATGTACTGCGTAATGAATACGTTATTCAATAACTATAAACTTATTTTGTGTTGGAACATCAAATAAAACTGCATAAGGCCTTGAGTAAGTAGAATGTTTGTTATTCAATGAGGCATGTCTTAAAAAGTGCTACCATAGAAACAGTTCCAAATAAAAGTAAGTTAAATCAACGCGTAAATGCACGCACCATCTTCATTGTTTTGCTAGATATCAATGATTTACTTGAAAATTTTAGCAGCATTTTAATTCACAAACTAGCTGTTGTATCCGCTGCTAGCTTATGCTGCAGCAATCTTGAGCAATCACTATTTTTGAGCAATCACTTTTCTAAGCAAATGAACAAAAATGAATGATTATATATATATATATATATATATATATATATATATGTGTGTGTGTGTGTGTGTGTGTCTGTATTTTGCGAGAATCCTTAAAATTGTAATAGATTAGCATGCGGCACTAGTCGAAGCTGTGTACCAAATTTTCAGATATTTAGGACGTTGAGCTAAATATCAGGATCAAATGGCTTGAAACAAACATCATGACAAACAACTATCAGTCAAGAAAAATAAGATTTAAAAAAGGGTTAATTGGATATCTGATGAAAAATTGATTACAAAATCGCAAAAAATTAACAAGTATGAAATAAAATACAGTATGTTGCAAAAACAACATATATGCATTCATAAAAAATTGAGCTACAGCCGTGAAATTCGGCATGAAAATGTCATTTTAAGAGTTATGTAAATGATCGAACTGTCAACGCCAATGATGCTACAGGGCTGATGCAACGCCCATGAGAACGAAGCATCGTGCAGTACTTAAAATTACCTGTGTTCTCATTCACGAGTAAGTGGAACTGGATTTTCTGCTTTGATACTGAAAGTTGTGTACAAAGATGCCTTTGAAACGTACTCGACGGCATTATGAACAATTGACAGATTTAGAGAAAAATCGCATGATAGGCCTAAAGGAAGCTGGTTGATCCAACATGCTGGTTGATCCACTCACCATCTCGGTCAGAGCGATATGGCAGTTACTCGGTGTTGGCAACAGTATAACAGAGAAGACATATGTAACCGACGCAAGGGCTCCGGACACCTCAAGCAGATAACTGCTCGAGAGGATCGTGAAATCAGGAGAGGAGCCACGTCCATACTAATGACATCGCTATTAGCCATTGGAAGGCATTTTTCATACTCCATGCATCCTGTATCAAGAGATACTATTCGAAGACGACTGGCAGAAGATGGGATTAGGTGTTGATGTCCATCAAGACGCCTACCACTGACTCCTTAACATAGGCGTAGCCGTCTGGATTGGTGCTGAGCTCGGTCACCCTGGGCAGTGTCCGATTGGAGGCATATTTTCCTGAGAGACAAATCTCGCTTCTCTCTCAGTGTTGCTGACCTCCGCATACGTTTATGGAGGATTGGCCAACGTTCCTATCCCACATTTGTTGTCGAGCGGAACACGGTCATCACACGTAATGTGACAGTATGGGAAGCCATCTCGGTGGACAGCCGATCTGCTTTAGTTGTGTTTCAAGCTAATCTGACGGGTCGCTTGTATGTCAACGATATTCTGCAGCCGATTGTTCTGCCTATATTGTCAAGTCGTCCAGGCTTCGTAGACAATACAAAATTGACTACGACTGAAAGGGCTGCATGTTATTTGAAGGAGGGATAGGATCTCCCAGTAAGGTGTATAGACCTGAAAGTAGAGCTCCGATTCTTGGCACAAACCTTTGGCGCAACTGGCAACTTTGCGTAAACCATTAGCACAAATACCAACTTGACACAAACCATTGGCACAATTGCCAAATTAGAGGAAACCATTTTTAGATTTCATAATATTTTGGGAATGAGGTTTATGTTTTTTATAATTGTCGTAGATTATTTTACCATGACATGATTTTTTTTGTGAGATTGACTATACTACAATCTTGTTTCGGGAACCACACCTTCCCCGACTCTCACGTCCCATGCTTTTCCGCGACTCTTAGTGGTCCCGTTTTTTGTGCGATTTTAAGAAGCATACTGATTGGATCCCCTTTATCGATGGAGCTTATAGAGCGTATGCTAGTCTTGCTCGGAAGCATCGGTAGAGTGCCTACTAGTAATAGTGTACCGACCGTCTATACCTCCCAATGATTGGAGATGTTTCTAAAAAGTCGCCACCGCCAGACGGCATTGGTCTCGAATAAGCGGTCTAAAGCGGAAGGATAAACATTGAAACTAATGGGGATTTATTGCAAATGAAATGACCGATATCTTTCGAAATAACTAAGGAATTTGGGTGAAATTTCGTGTGATTATTGTAAGTAGTATACACAAAATGTCAGTTGATTTTCAGAGAGACTGAGCTAGGGATATATTCGTATTTTTTAAATTTTATTTAACTTGATCTGGTGTTTGTTCAAACATTTGAGGTCCAAAATATTCAGTTTCATTTATCACAGTAACGTGAAATTCGTTATGACGTTTCCTCTTGTGGTATATTTTAATTCTTTCGATTTTGAAGCTTATCGGGCTTGCCCGTCTTGGGCCCTCCATAGGACTTTACCTGGTTTATGAGAATAACTCGAAAATAAGATTTTGTTCCGTTTTCGTTTGGGGAATATTTTAATTCTTTCAATTTTGAACCGTACCGGGTTAGCCCGTCTTAGGCCGCCTTTGAAACTCACATGTTTTTGCGGTATAATGCGAAAACAGGTGTATTTAAAAATTCGAAATTTAGCATATCCTTGTCATTTGCTGTATATTTTAACTCTTTGGATTAAAAATCTTTTCGGGCTAGCCCTTCCTGAGCCCAACAAAAGGAATATATCGTTTTTTGAGAATAACTGAAAATTCGGAGCATCTAGAATGTCTAAATTTAATATATTATTGTCCTTTGGGATATATTACATTTCATCGCATTTCAAACCTTATCCGGCTAGCTCGTCTTGGGCCGGCCATAGAAATTACTCTCTTTTCAAGAATAACTCGATCAATCGGAGTAGCTAAAAAATGTAAATTTAGTATATCATTTCCTTTTGGATGGATTTTAATCCAGATTTTGAACCTCATCGGGCTAGCTGGTCTTGGATCAGCTGAAGAATGCATTCATTTCTGAAGAATAACGCGAGAACCGAAGTAGCTAAAAATTCCAAGTTTAACATGTCGTTGGCTTTTGGGGTATATTTAAGTTTATTCGGATTAGAACTTTATCGGAGTAGCCCGTCCTCAGCCCGACATAGGAATGAACCCATTTTTTTAGAATAACTGGGAAATCGGGGAAACTAGAAAATATAAATTTAGTACATCCTTATCTTTTGGGGAACATTTTAATTCCTTCGATTTTGAATCGTATTGGGTGAACCCATTTTGGGCCCGCCTTAGAAATTCACTTTTTGGGGGGAATAACTCTAGAACCGGAGTATCTAAAAGTTTCAAGTTCAGAATGTCGTTGTCATTTGCGGTATGTTTTAGATCATTGGATTTAAAATCTGATCGGGCTAGCCCGTCCCGGTCCCAACAAGAATGTAATCGTTTAAGAATAACTCAAAAACTGTTGCAGCTAGAATATCTAAAATTTAGTATACCATTGTCTTTTAGGGTATATTTTATTTCTTTGGATTTTGAACCTTTTGGGTTCGACCGTCTTGGGCCCAACATTGTGATAATGTACTCGTTTTTCGGGAATAACTCGTAAATCGGAGCAGCTTAAAAATTTAAATTTAGTATATCAATTTCTTTTGGGGTTTATCATAATTTATAATTTGAACCTCATCGGGCTAGCTCGCCTTAGGAATGCGATCGTGTTAGGAATGCAATTGTGCTGAACTTTCAGCTTCTCAGGAATTTTCAGCTTCTCGTTTCTCGAAATATTTCCCCCAAAATGAGTGCATTTCTAAGACGGGCCTAAAACGGGCTAGCCCAATAATGTTCAAAATCTTAAGATCTACCACTAAATCAATGATATATAAAATATTTTAGCTGCTCTGCTTGAGTTATTTGAAAAACGAGTGCATTAATATGTCGAGCCCAAGACAGGCTACCCCGATACGGTTCAAATTCGAAAGTATTAAGCTTTACCCCAAAAGAAAATGATATACTAAATTTTGATTTTTTTAGCTGCTTCGATTTTTGAGTTATTCTCGAAAAAACCGTACATTTCTACGTCGGGCCCAAGACGGGCTAGCCTGATAAAGTTCAAAATCCAAAGAAATAAAATATACCCTGATACAATGATATACTAAATTTAGACGTTTTTAGCTGCTACAGTTTTAGAGTTATTCTTAAAAACGAGTACATTCTTTTTGTTGGGCGCTGGACGGGCTGGCCCGTTAAGGTTTTAAATCCAATGAGCTAAGATATGCCGCAAATGACAACGACATTCTTACCTTGAAAATTTTAGATACTCCCGTAGAGTTATTCCCCCCAAAAAGTGAATTTCTAAGGCGGGCCGAAAACGGGTTCGCCTGATACGGTTCAAAATCGAAGGAATTAAAATATTCCCCAAAAGATAAGCATGTACTAAATTTATATTTTCCAGTTGCCCCGATTTTCTAGTTATTCTAATAAAACGGGTCCATTCTTATGTCGGGCCCAGGACGGGCTACCCCGAAAAAATTCAAATTCGAAGAAATTTAAATATACAGCAAAAGCAAACGACATGTTAAACATGGAATCTTTAGCTATTGCTGTTCTCAAGTTATTCTTCAAAAACGAAAGCATTCTTCACCAGACCCAAGACGGACTAGCCCGATGAGGTTCAAAAACTAAATTAAAATCCTTCCAAAATGATATACTAAATTTACATTTTATAGCTACTTCGATTGATCGATTTAATCTTGAAAAGCGAGTAAATTTCTATGGCTGGCCAAGACGAGCTAGTCCGATAAGGTTCGAAATGTGATGAAATGTAATATTCCCCAAACGACAATGATATATTAAATTTAGACATTCTAGATGCTCCGAATTTTGAGTTATTCTCAGAAAAACGATATATTCTTCTTGTTGGGCTCAGGACGGGATAGCCCGATAAGATTTTTAATCCAAAGAGTTAAAATATATACAGCAAATGACAAGGATATGTTAAACTTCGAATTTTTAGATACACTTACTCTCGAGTTATACTGCAGAAACGGGTGAGTTTCGAAAGCGGGCCTAAGACGGGCTAACCCGATACGGTTCAAAATTGAAAGAATTAAAATATACCCCAAACGAAAACGATATATTAAATTTAGATTTCCTACTTTCTCTGATTTTCGAGTTATTCTCTAACAACAAGTAAAGTCCTATGGCGGGCCCAGGACGGGCTAGCCGGATAAGCTTCAAAATCGAAAAAACTGAAACGTACCACAAGCGAAAACGCCATACCGAATTTCACGTTACTGTGATGAATGAACTTGATTATTTTGGACCTCAAATATTTGAACGACCACAGATAAATTTAAATAAAATTTTTAAAATACGAGTATATCCTTAGCTCAATCCCTCTGAAAATCAAATGACTTTTTGTGTATATCACTTATAATAATCACACCAAATTTCACACATATTCTTCAGTTATTTCGAAAGATATCGGTCACTTCATTTGCAATAAATTCCCTCTAGTTTCAATGTTAACTCCTCCGCTTTAGACCGCTTATTTGAGACCAACGCCGTCTGGAGGAAGCGGTTTTTAGAGAACCTATTTTTCGCCTCGGTCGGCACACTATTACTTCTAGGCACTGTAGCATCGGTTTCACCCAATGTTGCCATCATGATTTTTCCAGCTGATGATGTCATGGATGTATAGGTCGCACACCTCTCCGAGCAGAACTGTCAACCTCGGCATCACTCGTCTGGGATCTTTTTCATCTTGTTTTGGTTGTTGTATAGCCTGACTTAACACTATCTAAAAGGTATCACAGTAAGTAACGACATAACAATTGTTTAAGCGTACCCACCTGTTTCAAAAGCGAAAACAACCTTTTTCGTCAGGATAAATGAGACGTAACATGGAATGCAGAGGAAGACGATGCCCTGATCAAAGAGACTCTTATTTCCTTTACATTATCTTTTCGTTGAATTCAGCTTTATATTGAATTTAGCTTTATTAATTAGCTTTTCAAATAAATTAAAATTTCAGTTATTTAGTGAATGATTTATCAATGACACCCTATTTCTACAAGGTATGGAATGACCATGTTTAATTTTCTTTCTCATTCTATCTCTTTCATAACTTTTCCCAGGTTTTAGGTTATACGCTCTTAATTTCAGTTATATTTTCTTGTTTGCGTCCCAAGTTGATATTTAATTCATTTCATAATACCGTAGTTTTACTGCCCTATTGTCGCAATGCGTGGCTCTATTTTATTGGGTTCTTTCGTTCAGCTATTTTCTGGTTGGCTTGCATAGTCTAGCGCTAATTTGAATATCCAGCCCTGTTCACATTGAAAAAGAATATTCAAAGATTTCTGAAATGCACGTCTGTTTGAGTAATTTTATTTGCCCTGCGTTTTATGTTGTGATCTAGCTTATTATTAACTGTTTATTTATTTGTTTGTTCATGCAACTATAACAGAGGTGAAAATTTTCTGTTTTAGAAAATAAATTCCACAATCTTTCCGTAATTGCTGCATTTGTGCTGACGATGAAGAGATTTTTATGGTTTTGAAATCGGTTGATACATTATATCAACCGCTTATTCCATTTCTAAAAAAGTATTTTTATTTTCAGATCATTTAAGAAATCACTATTGTAGATATTTTACACAGTTCTATACAATATTTTATGCGCTGATGTTATTGTTGTGGGAATTGTGATCGTTCTCCGTGGTAAACATTTTCATAAAAATATTCAATTTTAATACATTGTGTTGTAATCATGAAAATTACAACTATAGTTGTATTCATCCAGTATTAGTGTTTTACATAATGTATCTGATCATGCAGTTGCATAGTGACATGGAAACTCATTCATGATGTATAGTGTCCAGTCCACGCAAGTACACATAGAGAGACAGAAAGATGGATATAGGTCCAGGAGTGTTCGAAATGCGGTCAAGAGGCATTATTTCAGTACTAACCTTGGACTTGAAAATTTAGGAAAAGTGATCACTGCTCTACACAATGACATGAATAAGTAAAGGCATATCATTATTTTCAATAATATTTTAATAAGAGGAAATATATTGCTTAAGTTTACGTCAAAGGTCTGCTCAGACAATGATCAGTGAATGACATACATGAAATTTAATTATGAGATAGTTCAGATTTTCAAATGACATGTTCTGTTCACTGAAACCCAAAATATTCCACTTGAGAACTTAATTGCGTAGATTGGTATTCCAATATATTTCATTTCAAATATATGTCATTTTCTAAAGGTTTGTTTAACTCAAAACTTTCTGTCTCATATATATATATATATATATATATATATATATATATATATATATATATATATATATATATATATATATATATATATATATTATATATATCAGAAAAATGTAATAATGAAAATAAAAATAAACAATTCAAGAAATCGTGGTAATAGTACATTACTATAAATATATATATACTATATACATATATACAGGGTGTATATAAACTGATGGTCAAAAATGTATGGGGTTATTGAACTCACCAAAACAAACAACTTTCACAAAACAATGTGGGGTCGGAAAGCAACCGGCGAGCCGCGAGAGGGCGCTTTCTCTGGAGTGGATGAAACGCGTAAAAATGGAGAACACAGTAAATCCGCATGCTACACGTTCCAGTTACCACCAGCAAAGGTTCTCTGTGAATGCGTGGGCAAGGATTATCCACGACCAATTAATTTACCAGTATCTGTTACCAGACCACCTAGACGGACAGAAGTACCTCACCTTCCTACAGCAGGTGTTGCCAGAGTAACTACGTGTTGTACCAGCAAATCATCGAGTGATTATGTGGTTCCAGCACGACGGAGCGCCAGCACATTACACCAGGATTGTGCGTAACAACCTGGACATTGCTTTTCCGAACTGATGGTTTGGCCGTGTTGATTCCGTCGCGGGGCCTCCCAGATCTTTCGATCTGTCCTGCCTGGATTTTTTCCTCTTTAGACAGCTAAAAAGCGCCGTTATAACACTCCCATAGAGTCAACAGAGGACCTTGTCACCCGAAATTGCGTCGCAGCTTCAGACCTTCCTGAAATGCTACGAATCCTCCAAAATGTACGCGATTCACTCTGTCACCGCCGTGACGCCTGTCTCGTAGTTGGTGGTCGTTCATTTGAGCATTTGTTCTAAATATTTTGTCAATAAATGGCCATTATTCGTCTTCACTTCACTCCATTTTGACACGACGTTTCATCCACTCCAGAGAAAGCGCCTTCTCGCGACTCGCCGGTTGCTTTCCGACCCCACATTGTATTGTAAAAGTTGTTTGTTTGGGTGAGTTCTATAACCCTTTACATTTCTAACCATCAGTTTATATACACCCTGTATTTTATATACACCCTGTATTATATATATATATATATATATATGTATAATGTGGCACGATATACGTATACGATACTATGTGGTACTACTGCATAATGGGGTTTTATGGTTTAGCTATTTTCTCTATTTTCGGCTTAGTCTGTGCTCATTTGCGTGTTCAGGTCCTGGCTTGTTGCACTGAAGAAGAAGATTCAGTAATTTCCGAACATTGCGTATGACTACTTAAGTTCATATAAAGGTATAATATTGCTGGCAACGCCAATGGACGTAACAATTAATTCAATTCTGTGGTGAGAATTTATTCAACATCATGTCGACTAATTAAAAACGTGGTTTACAAGAGATTTTAACCGCAGATTAAAAATAAACTCTCAAAACAGCGAAGTAACTCTTTGAATATTAAAATACATTTATTCAAACATGATGAAATGCTTGTTAGTGAACGACATCCATAAAACATTCGCGTCACGCAACATGTCATCTGCAAGCCCCATTCATTAAATTTACGGCTAGAATTTCAACAGTGTATTTGTTGGCACGAATTTGTAACCCGGAAAAAGATACAGTGTATTTCATATTGCAACTATAATTTTGCTGTTTTTGTTTGTACGCTTTTTGTATAGCATAAGAAACACGGAAAGCATGTTTTTTATTATTTGTTTTACGAGTTTATGTATTGCAGAAGTTTAAAAAGAATAAAATGTTTCTTGTGATATTTTAATATAAATTACATTTAATAGTTTTCTTGCTGTTATTACTCATACATAATTTATGTGTCATAAAGCATACTAAAAGAAGCATAAGTCTCCAGTCGACATTCTCATACATTACTCATACATCTTATTTAATAAAGGAAGATGTCTGTGTTTCTGTGTGTGTGCCTGTGTGGTATGTAGCTAAAAGGAGTCGTACTAAAATGAAATGAAATTTAGTACATAGGTACTTCAGGAGCTTAGAAGGTGCACCTCGGCGTTGTTGATTTTCTAAATTCGAAATACTTTTTTAGTTATTTTATGTTTTAGAATTTTCACTGAAATCTGTTTATTAGCGACCGAAAATATTACAGTGTTTCCATCTTGACACCAACGGAAAAACCGACGAACGTTATTGTCAACGATGTTTGAACCGAATCAGCAGGACAATTCTCTCTTCATATTTATTTCTTTAAATACATCGAAATTAGCATTTTTTACGTTATCAGATATATAATATATCGACGCGATCGGAGAACTAGCAAGATATCATAATTCAGTAATTTCGCTAAGCTTTCTAGATATATCATTGCATTTTAACAAGTATTTTTCGATTTCTTAAATAATTTTGAGTCCTCGCACTTTCGACCGATTCTATCTTCTATTGGTGTATTTTACTGTGCATGCCCTAGCCAGTTTAAGCCACACCTTTCATCCCTTTTTTTTTTTGTTTTTTTGTTTTTACTTATGAGTAGAGCATGAGATTCGGAGCTTGTAATTTTCGGACCGAAGCTATTTTAAATTGTATTCAAATGTATTATTTAAGTAGCGGGCACTTATTTAATTACAAACAAAAGTGGGAATAATTTTGATTCAAAACGGGCGATTTAGAAATTGAGCGGTATTATCTGTATCTAAATCACTTAAGTAGCATTCGCTTAATTAGAAACAAAAATGAGAATAATTTTGATTCAATGCGGTCAATTTTAAAAATTGAGCGGTATTATCTGTGTCTGAAATAGCGTTCGCTTATTTAAAATTACAAAAAAGTGGGAATAATTTTGATTCAAAACGGGCGATTTTGAAATTTAGCGGTATTATCTGTATCTGAATCACTTAAGCAGCATCCGCTTATTGAAGTCTGGAGCAACACCGGATAATTCGTTCTAACATTCCATATTTTTACAAATATCACAATTAATTAGAAACAGAGTAGAAGAAATTAATTTTGTTAAGAGCTTTCTTTCGCGAAATGTTTTTAAAATGTTCTAAATCCGTATAATGCTTATCTAACGTTTTTTTATTTTTCCAGATCACCCAAAAAACCCCACCCCCAAGTGACCTATAAGACTGAATCTATGCACACTTATAGTATCGACCATGAGACAGAACCAGAGACGAATTATCAGTGCTCAAAATGAACCGGCACACACGTGAACACTGTTCCGGTTCGTGAAACATTAGTAAACATTAACATAAGAAACATTAATATAATTACATATATATATACAAAGTGAGATGAAAAATATGGTAGAAGATCTTTAATAATGTTGCAAACGCGCTATGTTCCGTTTGGCGGCTCCTCTTTTGTCTGTCTCAAAGACCAGGCGAAGAAAATACAGTGCATGACGTCATCATAACGTGAGGATGACGCGAGCTCAGGGTTGCCATAATTTACCAGTTAGAAGAAGGGTTGCAGATTTGACAAGTTATCGCACAATTTGGCGACTTCCGGAACGTTCCAGAAATTTCTCAGTAGAACGAATATTCTTTGAGATATAGAGATTTCCAGAAGTTTCTATGGAGAGACTATAAAAGTGCTCACCCCTCCGTTTTCAGGGGAGTCGACGAATGGGGTGACACGAGCAACATTGGACTGTGATTTTTGTCAATGTTTTGCGAATAGTAGCGACTGTTTTGTGAATGTATTTTCATCAGTATATTGAGAACAATATCGTTTATTCTGTGAAATTAGTGGAACATTTAAGTGCTGTTTAATTGTATATTGTTTCCTTTTACCTTGTGCTTGGGAATAAATGTAAGTTTTCCAGACATTTCGACTCGTTCTTGTATCCTGCTTATAAATTCACAATTCTAGAGGATATGTTCGTAACAATAATTAATTTAGCCTCGTATAAGTTGTGTACAAAATCATGCTTCTGACATATAACCCATCTATTTCTTCAGTCCCGCATCCACCTATAACAAAACCGTCCAAAAAGACATGTTAATTATCGACTACATATTTAAGACACCTTTGTTTTCCTTTACTTAAATACTTATTTAAATATTCACACTTTTCACTAACATCGTCATTAATAATTTTGCAAATCGTATTAATTTTCAATTTAACTTGGAAGCGAACACTGTTAGATCCCCTGCTTTAACCACCGGGTTACCAGGACCCAATTCAGTGCGGTCTAAATTTCAACTTCTAAAGAAATTGAGCTCGATGCATAGTGTGAGACTAACTCCATCAATCACCTTAGAGGCAATAAATCTCCTCTTACTACTACATTTTTAAATTTGCAATGTTACGTATAAAATTGTAACAAAAAATATTAACATTATCTTAGACAATTGCTATTTAAACAATCTTGGACTGAATATATATTTATGAGAAAAAAGGAATGTGTTTTTTTTTCAACTACTTTTAAAATGTTAACACTGTAGAAAAAAAACTGATAATAATATTAGTACATTTTTTTCCCTTTTGCTCAACAACTGTTTTCGAATGAAAAAATATTTTAATAGTATCTTCAAAGTAATTCAATTATTAATGTTTATCTTATTCCACAAAAACTTTCAGTGGAATGTTTTTCTTCTTTTTTTCAATTTAGATTTTGAAAATTGGTTACCTATAAAGGATGAAATAAAATATTGCATTCTATACCTGACTTTTTTGCGTGTAGAAGAAATGAGCAAGAAATTTATAAAGTAGCTTTAATATGGTGGTAAGTGATGCGTAAACTTTATTTTCAAAAGAACTATCGATACTTTTTCTATCTTTTGCGCACTTATTTGTACCATTACACAAATTTTCTCAAATCCAGGAAGCTTCATCTCCGGAACCGGAAGTGGAAATTCTTACTGAACCTCCCAATCTCTCCAAAGTTCGATACTCAATTCATATCAATCATCATCTGAGATCTTTTTCTATGGACAATCCAATGAAATAAACGGTGAAAGGAAAATGCAACATTTCTTATTGGATGTAACATCTCTAGAATCGGAAGTGGAACTCAATAGTAAACGCCCCCTATCCGCACCAGAATTTGATACTGAATCTATGTCAGTCATCATCTAAGCTCTATTTGTAGCCAATTCTGAAAAAAAAGACGTTTCAAGAAAAACATTTGGACCTGAAGTGAAAAAGATCTGAAAGGTGAAATCCTTAATATAAATCCTTTGCAAAGAAAATGTTTGAATCGGAAGTGGTGAACACCCTATTCTTTGTGAAAATCTAACGCCTTTGAAATTTAATGTAAAATGTGATCAATCGTGATCTAAGATCTATATATAGTTGATCTTGAAATTTAGATGTTTCAATGAAAATGCAAGTTTTTGAATCGGAAGTTAGTCTCCAAAACAGAAATAGAAATCCTTCTTCATCCCTTATCTCCTGGAAATTTTGATGCTAAATCCATATCGATCATTCTCTAATTTCTATCTACAGCCGCTCTTAAGATATAGTTGTTTCAAGAATTAATTTTGAATCAGAAGCTGTAAAAACACGATAATTGAATTTTTTAGAGAATAAACCTACCTTCTTTAAAATTTGATGCTGAATCCATATCATTTATCAGGTAAGCACTATCTGTAGAACCTTGAGAAATAGATTTTTTCAAGTAGAATGAAAACGTTTGAGCTAGATATGGAATAAGATCTATCTATAGCTAATCTTAAAGAGATGTTGCAAGAAAATATAAATTTTTATTTAAATCACTTAATTTAAATAATCATTTATTTAAATATTTTTTTACATTTAAATATTTTGTCCATCTCCCATTCTCCCCTGAAACCATATCTACCTATAGTAGAACCTGAGAAATAGATGTCTTAAGGAAAAGTGATTGTAAAAACAATAGTATGACAAGCTTTTTGTCACTATTCCGGAAAAAATTGCCATCAACAGTTTCTGAAAACTAATATTACACTCTAAAATAATAAAGAATTGTTAAAGAATTTACATGAATGGGCTACTACTTGATCAGAGACTTTAATGGGCTAGAAATTAATCTTTAGTTATTTCTTAAGAACGATACACTTTATCTTTCTTCAAATGATTTCATGCACTTATAAATAAAAAATACATAAGAAAGTACTATTTTTGTACACATGTTATAAATATTTAATTTTTTTTTAATATTTTTTGCCAAGAGAAATGTTCAAAAATTTGAAGGCTTTTCTCTAGCCTTACTAGTTTGAAAGAAGCCTTTGTTTATGTAATGACATTATTGTGCTAAATAACATTCGGTTTGATCAATTTGTTCAAGAATCGTCATGTCCATAGACTCACGGACAGGCAAACGCATTGACATGCACTGGTTTCCAAAAGTTATGCATAATCGTTATACGTGCGAATATTTCACGAACTTGAAGTTGGAATGGAACGAAATTGGTATTCGTATGTAATAAGGTAATGCAAGTGCAACAACGATAAAAAGCAAAAATAAAAAGTATATTTATGCAAGAATTACGCACTCAAAAATCAGATGCCTGAACATAATCTTTGTTTTTCGTAAAAAATCTGAAACAACACTGTTACATGAGCATTATCAAGAGATGCGGCACACAAGCCTCACATCTAATTTTCATGTTTTCTATGAAGTTACTCAAGAGATGGGTGTAAAAAGTATCACTCTTGAAATATAGCTACTTTTAGCTCTAGAATGGTCCTTGATGAAATCTGGCTTGATGTAATTCACCTGCCTACTACACCCCGTATATGCTCAATGGTATTCATAATCCAAGGCAGGAGCTCTGATGGCAACTGATTTCGCTGAATATCTTCATCGGCTTCTGAAATCATCGACTGGCTGAAAACGGTGTTGTACACATTAACGTCACTTAATTTAAATGTATACCTGTAGCAACTCGAAAAAATCCGAATATTAGGATCGTCTTTGTGTCTCTTGCCAGTAACAGAACCTCTGTCGAAGATGCAGAGTTTAAAGTGCATGTTCAGCATTATGTCTGCCCATACCAAGAGTCCAGCACCGCTGCATTGGCCCCTTTCGTGCTGTTAAGGAGATGGTAACGTGTGTCCCATTCTCTCCATATAGTGGTGCGACGAAAATCAGTCTGCAAACTGAATCCGGTCAAATCCGTAATTTTACACACAGAATCCGAACTCAGAGTACATTGCACCACTGATTCTAAGTTCAGTTTCTCAGTTCCTAACTCCACTGTAAATGTGTACGACTGTGCCCAGAGGTGAGCGAGGGAGAGAGAGAGAGAAACAAACTGTTGTATGATCAGTTTCCTTGAGCTTCCTGTAAAAAGTTTGTTTAGAAACGGTTTGCTTGGAAACAGTTGCTCCTGTGGCGGCTACACCTCTCCAGAGAGTTGATTTTCTGACATCGTTTTGGGGCGTCGTGCAGTTTGTAGCAGATACAGCTGCACTGCCAAGATGTTGTAACTCTTGGACGACCTAGCGCTAATTGTTGTCGTTCCCAGTGTTTTGGAACCTTTCCCAATATCTGGAAATTACACAATGCGGCACATTCCGTGATCTAAAATTTTCTGTATGTGATTGTCCTAAATCAATCATTCTGATAATTTAACAATTAAGGAAATCAACTTGGCATCCTTGTGGTATAATCGGCCCCTTAATAAAGGAAATACCACTTTTTTACTGGAATTGGAAGAAACTAAAACACGACATGCATAGCTATGTCAGTTGTATTTATGGATTTATTATATGCGCATATTATTTAAGCATATCCCGCCAACTGATAAAATTTAGATTTGTTTACACTAGTATGTAGTCTCACATGCAATTTTTTGCTGCCCAGTTTGTGTTAACTCTTTAATTTGCACATTCTCGAATTATGCTTAACTTTTGAACACCAGTGTATTCGAAAAAATAATTTAATCGTATGTAGTGATGCTCAAATTGTGTGAATCCATCAAAACCCACGGTTCAACTTTTGAACCCATCGCTATGCATTCTATTTTCATTTACTATACATTGTAATGCAAATAAAACTGGCGGTTATATATTATCCAATAAACAAAACCATAGAAATAAACACCAAACGCGTTGCGTGTGCTAAAGCCTCAAGAAATTGTTACGCATGTAATTAAGGCATTAAATTACTTTGGTACTTAAATACATAATTAAGTTCTGACTCCTTATCCTAATCGTTTTAGTTCTGCATTACAAGTGAGAACCTTTACTTCATGCATTCCAATCCATTCTCTGGAAATAATTTCAGAGCTGTTAATATTTTTCGGGAGGTCGGAATTTAAATGCATTTTAGTACATTTTATTTTATTGTGAAAGATGGAATTTCAATAATTTTAAACGATATTTCAAGTTTTGCGAAAGCTGAATTTTTTTTTTAAAAGTCTTCGAAACAAAATTTTATTAAACTTTTTGAGAAAGACAAGAAACGTTCTTTCCTAATTTAAATTATAAACCCTGTTTAAATATTCTGGTACGATATATATTATTTAAATATTTTAATTTTTCTGGGAGAAAATACTGTAATTTTAGAACAACGAAATCGCTTACGTATTATTACTATACACATTTTATCAAATAAATTTATATTACTGACTAGTATTTAGGACTGTCAAATTCACGGAAATTTACACTCTTAAAATAATGATTGCAGCTTTATTTTATTAAATTTTACAGTGCACGGCGCTTAGGATTGAAAATGGTTCAGCTTATTAAAAATTTGGTTCAACTAGGTATTGTCTCATGGCTGATACTCTAAATACGCAAAATTTCAGCTTTCTGGAACACCGGAAAGCTTCTAGAAAGCCTGAAAGAATTTTTATCTCAATCAAATTGTCCGCCCTCGTAAAATTAATCGAAAATCCGGATTTATAAGGTTCTGTCCCGCTGTCAATACTGTAAGCATGAAAAGATTCAATCTTCTATGTCGTCAAGGAGGAAGACTTGCTTTGGAATAGGTTGTAAAGTTAAACACACGTTAGTCAATTTTATATAAACTAGTATGAAACCTGAAGTGAAGTAGTTATTATTTTCAGGCATTACTGCTCATTAATTTCCCCATATACATAGCATACAGTATAGAGAAAGAATTGTGACGGGAACGAAAATTGGAATTCGAGTTTTCGACGGAAGAGAATGTTTCAAGCATTTCTGAACTCAATCGATCGTTTTTGAGATGATTTCTGGTTGTATATGTGTGTACATCTGTGTCCGTGAGACAGAAGATGTGATAACTCTAGAACAAATGGAGCGGTTTGAATGAAATTTGGTAAAAAATTACAATCATTGAATAATGGTAAAATATCTATATTAAAAGCAATCGAATGTTTGGAAGACTCCCAAATTTTAGAAAAAAAATTGAGTAAATCGTCAGAAATCAGAACCTTTAAACATATTTCGCAAGTAATCATTTTGTATGTAATTTTTATTAGAAAACGATTGATATATCGTTTCTGAACGTTGATATATATTTTAGAAAGCTAGCATGAACCGTTCTCGATATTTTGCACATTTTTTCAAATAAATTTATCAAAACGTAAATCGCAAATAGAAAAAAGTATTAACTACTGTGAAATATATTCACTTTTAATGTCTGATATTATGGAAAATTTGTTAACATCATTCCTATGGGTCGACTTGTTCGCTCTATTCACGTGAAAAGATTGTAATAGTTTTGTAACGCAATTGTAATAGGTTTGTAACCTAACAATTTGAGAAATGCTCCTCTCTTCGTTTGTGTGCAATGCTTTTGTAATAAATTTGTTGAACTTGTTGACTCATTTAGCGAAATATTGCCAACTTGTCGACTATTGCCCAGATTGACAAAATATCTTTAAAATTGCAAAAATGACGCTACGTTAACGAAAATGACTCCAAATGGATGAATTAATATTTAAAATATCTTAATATATAGACTATATTTCTTATTGCGGAGACTGTATTGATAATTGTCAGAGTTGTGTGAATGAGTTAATTGGGTACGAAATAGTTTAATATGTTATCATCCGGAAAAGCGCCTAATGCACAATTCAACATTCAATATATTTAGCCGTAGATTGTGTACAGCATCTTTTGACTGTGAAAGAAGTAAATCCATTGCATTATATTGGCATTTTTTTCAACCAATAAATGCCATAATTCTTTTAATTACCACACAATTCAAACTTGGGAAACATCTTCAATTTATTAACGTAATTTGCAAAAATCAAAAGAAAAAAAATTAAAAACATTATGTTAACATGTGTAACAAAATCCGCTGAATGTTAGTTTTATTTAAAAGCGAATTATATGACATACGGAATGGTATCATGATATGTGATTACAGCTTTTGTGATTTACATTATAAAATATTTGGTATAAATTGATTTAAACTGAAAATTAAAATACGTTTTATACTGTTATCAACTATTTTCTAAGTATTTTAATTTTTTTGAAAATAAATGGATACTATTATTTAGCAGTTATGAGTCGTTTTCGAGGTATTAAAAATTGTACTTCCTCACACGTTTTTGGATGCCTTTCGAGACATAATCAAATTAATTGCTTGAAATTTGGCATGCTTTATTTAATCATTAACAACAATCTATCCATTGATTATAAGCGAGATTTGGTAATAAAGCAGCTCTGGTTTATGTTTATGTTTTTGAAAGAATTAAAATATATTAATCCCTCGTCATACGTTGAACTTAGACACATAGCCATTTTTTTATTTTATTATTGTCCAATTAAAATACAACTAGTGTGGTATAATTCTCATTTATATAAAACATGCAATGTTCTAGAAAATTTGACATTTAAAGGAAGCTTCGAAAATAATCTGAAATTAAATTTCGTATCAAAATATGAACAAAGATCATTTGAATATTTCAATTAATTTAATCTTTATAACAAGTTAAATGCATTAAATTAATGCAAGTATCTAATTACCGGAAGATTTTTACATCCATTTTCATTTATTTTCAATTAGGAAGAAGAAAATAAGGAAGTCTTCTTTTCTTGCAGCGTTAAAATGAGTCTGGAAGATGAAAAAATACGCTTTAACTTTAATTTATCCTCATTAGTATAAAATTACAATGCTTAATGATGCGTCTTGTGAGGAACTACACTGGCTAAACTGTTCAGTTATTAAAATTGAATAAACTACTATTAGCATAGTTTGTTTTTCACAATTGCATTCTGTTGAAAAATTCGTAAGGAATTGTTTTATCATACAATATTTCATAGAACTTTTTCTACAATACATTTTATAAATATAGTGAAAGTTGTAAGGAACCTGACTGCCCTAACCGGGAACCGAACCACGGAAATTTGTACTGTCCAGCCGACTTTCTACCTTTGAGATACTAGGACGGAATTACGAGCTCTTATTGTGGAAGTGGACTCTGAATTCTCCACCCTCTAATATCAGATTGATGTGCAACTGACAATCTGACTGGCCCCCCTCCTGTTATTTCTACCCCAGGTTAGCCTCTTAATGTTATTTTCATCCTCCATGTTAGCTTCCTGTTTGGTTTTTTCCCTTCCAATTTAAAATATAAGCTCAATATACCAGAGTCCTCGGAATCCATGATATACATTCTAGGGTCAATTTCAGACCATCTACATCATTGTTCTAACCTCTAGCGTTGATTTATTTGTGCGCCATTGTAAAAATTCGAGCGTTACACTGTAAAATTCTGCCTCCAATATTACTCTATTTCTTACTTCTGGAAAAAAAAACTCTTTGCTATTTCTTCCACTGTAAAAACCGTCCGACCTATTCGAAGGCTATTTACAGTTTGAATTCATCAGAAGTTTTGCATCTACCATCTCATAGTACAGCCCACCAATATTTTTATTTTACCCTTTAGTGTATTTCGTACCAGCGCCATATTTTATTCGTCATTCCTTGACCCTCTTATAAAGAAGTTTTCTAACTGTTGCATATAACCTTTTGCTGATCCTTATACATTAAACCCGAATTCTGATCTTTCTGATATTATCAGTGCTTGAATAAGCTGGGTTACACTAGCCGGTGAACACAAAACTCCTTAAAGCAAGGATTTTAGATATTTTCTAATAATATCACGCTGTTTAGCAACGGAATCAATTCGCATTTTTTATAAGGTGGATTCCATTCAGTCTATTCAATTTAAATAATAAAGAAATGGATATAATAATTAATTTCTAAGTGAACGGTAGCGTACTTTTAATTGAGATATCGGCTACGGTTTTATAATTTAATATTTAAGAAATTTAAAATATCAAAAATTCCGTAAGTCATTTGTTTAATTTAAGCAACGATTTTTTAAATTCATCTATTTTATATTGTTCTTAACCGATTGCTTCACCAAGGTTAACAGGGCACGGGTATAACACTTTTTACCATTTTAGTGCTTGTGGTATATGTTTAATAAACTTCTTCCTTTACAGAAAATTCGTTTAAAAGCGAAACCAGAATGTTTTATTCTTAAATTTTGCCTATGCAGATAGCTTTATATAGCAAGAATTGGAATTTATTTTCATCTTGTTCAGTTCAATAAGATATTTTTTATGAAAATTTTTAAGAGCAATTTCATATAAAATACTAATCATGTTCGCACATTTTTAATCATGAGCGACGCCGGGTATATCTGCTGGAATTCAATATAAATTATAGTAATGTGCATAAGGAAAATATGCATAAGGACAAATAACTTCGTATTGATTTATTTGTAGCACTGTATCAAAAAACTATTTTAAAACAAAGGGTAATCTTCAATAACACTTATTATTCTTACTTAAGGCATATTCTCAAATACACTCAAAAATATGTATTATTAATAACGGCACAATCTTATTAAACAGAAAGCATCCTTAAAAATGAAATAGAAGCTCTTCATTGAATATCAATTATTCCAATTACACTTTTAACAAGTTACGGAAATGAAGCTACCTGATTTCCTTTACAAGTTGTTCTTTTAAAAATCTAATTTAATTGTATTTAAACTCGCAAAAGTTCTGCCAAGATCTTATTCATGCATTCAGCTTTTTTGTGGTAATACTGAGGCTCTTTGCACATTTTTAGAACGAATTTAAAGCAATATAATTAAGATTTGAAGTAACAATATTTAGTTCTTAAATATTCTATTTGGTGGTCCTTTTTTGAGCTATCATTCTATTTCTTGATTTTCCATGTAAGTGAAATGTTCTTAAAGTTATGAGTGGTATTTTTACTTTTTCACAGTTTCTTAATCGTCTTATCAAACTGAATTAAAAAAAAAACTGATGTGGGCAGCACATGACTTTCCTTATACAATGCAATGAATTTACTACTTTTACAGTAAAAAAAAAAGAAAAAAGATTATTTTTATAGTAGACATTTCTATTCTTTCCAAGATATTGAATTTTCGTCAATGAGTCGTCATTTTCATTGATTTAGCGTCATTTTTTCCATTTGGCAAGTTTTTCGTTAATTTAGCAACATTTAAAAAAGTCGCGAAGTTGGCGACATTCCACAAAATTCGTCGCCAAAATCTCGCCAAGCGTTATGGACGGAGAAATAAGTTATTCTTACAGTAGATACATGACTATTGGCGTTCAAATATTAAAATATTACTCAAAGTATCTTTTTTCATAAATGGAACGAACTAGATCTACGAGAATGATGTCACCCAATTTATCGCATGGTATTATGGTATTACATATGAAAAGTGAACATGTTTCTCAATAGGAAATATTTTTTTTTATTTCATATGAATTCGAATTTTCGATCCCTTCACAATACTTTCCTTATACATTATTTTATATAAGGAAAGTAATATATATTAGATTATTAGGATTAATTTAAAGAAACCGCATCAAAATCAGACTCAAATTAAGAATATGGCTGTAAATTGTGCATCTGCATATATTGCAATTTCATCCAGTTTGACTTTTAAAATTTTTGGGTCTATCCGCATGATTACAAAAATAAGTTATTTTCCCAGTTGCTTATTAATTAATAAGCAGGTTGAACTAGTGCATAAGAATATGCATGTGTAATTACATAATTGTGAAACAAAATGCATTTTATGAGATATAATTTTTCGAAATTTTTAATTGCTACATATTTAGTTTATTTGGCGTTAAGGCTGGTCATTATTTTAAATGTCCGTACATATTAATACATTAAATAATGTGTCTCTCATTCGGATTTTTATTTCAAGTGCAGTAAAATAACTATTTTATTAGAGGGTTTATTAGCAGAACAAGAACAATGCGAATAAGATATATTTTGTTAATATTTTAAATTTAAAGCCTTATCAACATTAGGATTATTTAAATCAATAATTTTAATTAACGCATTTAGATCTCAACGTTTAATTAATCACTACAGAATAAACTAATTTTTTTAATTTTTGAATGGAAAAATTATAATGAAAAATTAGTTTTGTCTGATATAAAACATAAACCATGAAAATTAGCATTTATAATATTTTGAAAATACTTTTTTTGCAAAATATTTTCATGATTTAGGTTTGGTGCATAGAGGAAATAAATAACTTCATTTTAATGAAAATAAAATGATCCTGGTGACTTGAGTTTAAAAATAATCTTTCGGAAAGGAACTGTAATATTCATTTTTTGAGCTAAACGTATCTTCGAAATCATACTTTTAAAAATCAGCCAAGTATTAATAAAACAAATTATGTTTTCATATTTTTATAACAATGGCCAGGCACGCGGTGATTTCGAATTATAAAAATTTCCATTTAAAAATATATAAGTCATGGCAAAATATATATAATTTTTATCATTGAGCCAAATTAACCAAATAAACCATACATCAAATTTTAATGTGAATAAAACGTGAAATAAAACACCACCAAAGCAGAAACGCACGACACTGTTAAAGAAATCCCATCTTTAATAATTAATGTTAATATGACGTAGTCACTAAACTACTTGACGTCACCATTGATCGCAATTTATGACGTCATAGAAACAAGGATTTCCCATAGGTCCCTTGAATTAGATATAGCACAGAGATACCCCCCCCCCCCCCTTCAAAAAGAAAAACAAGAAAAACTGATATTGATTTCTTTCTATTACGCAAAACATAAAAATCGTTGGATATACTACAATTTATATTAACCTATTATTACTCGTATTATTGGAGAAATCACCGAAAATAAATTCAGTGAATATGCATTAGTAATAGAAATAGAACTTTATTAGACAGAAAGAACCCCCCCCCCCTCAAAGAGAAAGATCCACCCCCCAAAAATGAAACAATCCTCCCTTCCAAAAGATACCCCTCCCTCCCCCAAAGGGAAACAATATCCTTTCCATGAATATAAATGACGCGAATGTTAATTTCGCTCAGTTCGGTTTAGAGATGATGTTCCATGCGAAATGAGATCCTTAATTGGAACTTAAGAGTGTTCTTGTAACAAATATTTGTTCCTTTGAAAAGGGAAAAAAACAAATATTATAAACAAAACGCAATAAGTATTCCCCATGTTATCGACTGTTTAGTTACATCATGGTAAATTTGTAGAATTATTTGAAAATGCTTCATCCTCAATAAGAATGGAAGCAGGCTAATTTAGTAAATATTTTAAAATATACAGCAAAGAATACCAAGTGTTTGTTAAACAAGAAATATCAATCATGCAAAAAGCATTGATATTATGTGTGTGTGTGTGTGTGTGTGTTGTTGATTTTGAGACCCAGACCGTCCGACCTACCAGAAAGGTGTAAGGTAACTGTATGGACGGCCGGGAAGTGCCACCCAATTTAGACCGGAACCCAGTGGGGGAGGCATCCACAGGGATCGTACCCTCCTTCCCCTACCACCAACCTCTCGGAAGGACTTACGGACCCACATGTTTAACGTGATCGTACTCCGCATGAACACGGCGGCATTTGTGGTAGCGTGCAAATCTAGCGCGCAAACCACGGGGATACCGCACCCGAGATGGCCAACAGCACGCGGTGTTCCGAGGTGGTCACCCACCAAGTACTAACCGCGCCCGATGCTGCTTGACTTCGGTGATCTAACGAGAACCGGTGTTTTCAGCACAGTACGGCCGTTGGCCCATTGTGTGTGTGTGAAACATTTTCCAACTGTAATTTCATTTAAACATCTCTAAAAGGCGATACATTCAGCACTGATATATTTTAAATTGTCACAGAACTACAATAATTTATTATATTTGAAAACTTAAAATTTCATCTAAGAAAATGAACTTTATTCAAATGACGTCATCGAAATATAAATCGTCTGGCTCTCCGTTGAAAGCCCAGATCGTCCGGCTCATCCGAAGATATAGAGCAGCAAGTTGGGCGGTCGGGATAAAATGGTCTGGCTCTCCGTTGTTGTTGTTGAGACCCAGACCGTCCGACATACAAGAAAGGTGTAAGGTAACTGTTTAGACGGCCGGGAAGTGCCACCCAATTTAGACCGGAACCCAGTGGGGGAGGCATCCACAGGAACCGTACCCTCCTTCCCCTACCACCAACCTCTCGGAAGGACTTACGGACCCACGTGTTTAACCAGATCGTACTCCGCATGAACACGGCGGCAGTTGTGACAGCGTCGAAATCCAGCGCGAAAACCACCGGGCTACCGCGCCCAAAATGTGCCAACAGCTGGCGGTGTTCCCAGGTGGTCACCCACCCAAGTACTAACCGCGCCCGATGCAGCCTGACTTCGGTGATCTAACGAGAACCGGTGTTTTCAGCACGGTACGGCCGTTGGCGGCGCCTGGCTTTCCGTGTAAAAGCAATGAATAAATATTTCATTCATATCACTTTTATTTCAGACTCCAGAGTTAAATAATTCTGCGTGAAAAAAATTCAGCAATTCTTATACAACTTATATTACAATCACTTTACATTTTGCATCCATTACAATTAGGCTTCGTTGTAGAAATAATCAAAGTGTGATGATCACTTAAACTCAAATATTTTAATTGCGTTGGCACAAAATATAGATGCACAGAAAATACGCAAAATTAAAACAGTTTTAGAACGGATTCAATATTAAATATAAATTTAAAAGAACTTTAAAAATCACGATTTTTACTCTGAGAAATAAAAATGGATACCCTATTTTATTTTGAAGTGCATTACGTAATCTGTTCATATAATATGTGTGTAATTATTATTTTAATTTTTATTTAAAGAACTACCAAACATATTTTGATAAACATTTTTTATGTACTTTGTGGGATAATTTGAATATTTCCTAAAATTTTCGAAGCAATTTGTGAATTTTAACTTTGCTTAAAAAATGTCTGAAAAAGTAGGTCTCATAGGGTTCAATGTATTTCACTTTATCAACCCGGGTTTAATTCAAAACTAATTGGGTGATATTATTCATTTACATTCCCATATGTTCCACAGACCGTCTCAACAACATACTAAAATTCCATTTTGATGAATTCGTTTTTACGGCAGTTATCGTGCGAACGGACAGACAGACAGAATGAACAAAGTCATAATCACTTTTCAACTATGTTGGAAAGTATTAAAAAGTCTTTATTATGACGGATGAACTTGTGATGGACATTAAGCGCTCTGAATATTTTGCAATTTAAATGTACGTCATTGAAGGAGTTATAATTAAATATATATTAAAAATATTTCTTACCAAACACTTGGTTGTCTTTGCTATGCATTTTAAAGTGTTTCATCTTTACCGAGTATAGAAACACGTCAATTTAGCAAAATCTTTAAAACGATGTATAATTAATTATATGTAAGTAATTTTAATATTTTAATGATATACTTAATTTTATAATAATTAACTTTATATTAATTAACCTTATAAAGTTAATTATTAATTAATAATATAATAATTAACATTAAAATGATATATGAGTAATTATATATGAGTAATTTATGTATTTTAATGTTGTTGTTGTGACCCAGACGGTCCGACCTACCAGAAAGGTGTAAGGTAATGTGTTTCATCTTTACTAAGTATGGAATCACGCCAATTTAGAAAAATTTAAAAACGATATAAGTAATTATAAAGTAATTTAAATATTTTAGTGATGTAATTAATTTTATAATAATTAACTTTATATTAATTAACCTTATAAAGTTAATTAATAATTAATAATATAATAATTAACTTTAAAATTATATATGAGTAATTATATATGAGTAATTTATGTATTTTAATGTTGTTGTTGAGACCCAGACCGTCCGACCTACCAGAAAGGTGTAAGGTAATGTAATTCATCTTTACTAAGTATGGAAACACGCCAATTTAGAAAAATTTTAAAACGATATATAAGTAATTATAAAGTAATTTAAATATTTTAGTGATGTAATTAATATTATAATAATTAACTTTATAATAATTAACTTTATATTAATTAACTTTATTGATTATTAATTAATGATATAATAATTATATATAACTACTTATAAATAGCATTTATAATTAAGTAATTTGTATATTTTAATGTGTTTTATCTTTACTAAGTAAAAAAATGGGCCAACTTAGCAAAAACTTTAAAACGATTTATAAGTAATTATATATAAGTAATTTAAATATTTTTACTGGTATCGGATTTTCCGAAGATCAATATGCAAATCTTGTCTCACGGTTGCTGGCCGTGTTGAAGACCCAGGCCGTCCGACTCGTCTGAAAACTTGAGCAACTATTTGGGCGACCGGGGTTTGTTGGCTGTGTGTAAGAACTCATGTTCGTCACATCTTAAAGAATTTACATCGCCACTGATGAAAAACGTAATGACGTCCAAAAGCACCCGGGATACGTTATTTAATATTGATCATAGAGGGTGCTAATATTAAAGAAGTTCTTTACCAAGCAACTTGGTTGTCTTTACTATATCGTTTTAAAGTTGTTTCAGCATTGTTCGCAAAAAATTTATAATTTTAATAGTAATAACGTCCGCGATATTTCATCAGGAAAGGATACGATATGGCATAATACAACAAAGAGGGTATGTTACATGTAACCCGTTATAATGATATTTTACATGGTAAATAACCACTAAGTTATTCTCAGGTAAAAATCGTTATCAGTTTTCGTTAATGTAAACGAATATTTTACATAGCAACCTAAAAAATAATACGTACAGCCCAAACTGCTGCTGGTGTAATAAAACTACAAAAAACTTGGTTAAAGCAACAAAGTTTAAAGCAACATCCTACAAAGAATAATAGCAAAATGAAATATACGTACAGCTCAAACTGTTGCAAATGTAATAAAACTAAAAAAATCTTAGTTAAAGCAACATCCTACAAAGACTAATGGCAAAATGAAATATATGTACAGCTCAAATTGTTGTAATGTAATAAAACTAAAAACCATTATGGATGGTGTCTGATCGCGTTGCCTAAGGTCGGGCAATAATAGCCGAATGAACGTTACAGACCTCAAAGGGGGCGGCAACCAAAAGGCGCTAAAAAAGAATATGCACGACTTCGACGACAGATTGACACAGCAACTGAAAAATTCAGCAGCAGAATGCCATGATGATTCCGTAAGAGTGTGTTCCACAGAGATTTCACATAAAGTCCACAAAAAATATCCTGATATAGACTTCAACGAAATGAGAGATGCAGTATGAGTAGGAGCACAATACTTAGAATTAGTGCCAGTACGATATACGCTGATGCAAGAGTTATGGTCAATGGCCAAAGACGAAATAGACGGTATGTGCCCATTAATTATTGTAGCTGGTCGTAGAAGATCTTGATAATAACTTACTGGTCTCACATGTCCAATCTCCTCCGCAATAATATGATAAATATTGTAATCAATTCAATAATTTAACAAATATTGTTAATAAATAATATTATTTTTAAAGTTAAAAAAATAATGCAATTAATTTAGTAGCATTTTGTTAATAAATATTTTATTCCAGAACTCGCGCTGAAGATAAATATGGTGGGTTTAAGCGGCACACAACGAAATGTGTTTTAAGGTACCACGATTTACGATATACGGCCGTGTTAGTTATGAACAATTCAATAAGTATAAAGGCCAACTTAAAAGTTCTATATTAAAATGTGCACCACAGAAAATACTCTAGCTTGTTGCCGCTCACGTTAGTTGTTCTGCTATACAATAACAGAAATAAATAAGCATTGCTCATCTCTTTCTGTTACTATGTAGGAGAAATTTCTTTCATTCTTACAGAGTGGATGATGTTATATTCTGATTTGAAATACTTAGCGCTAAAAAATGATATGAATATTTATCTTTAATGGGGAATCTACGAGTATATTGACGGCACGCGAAAGCTCCTCCAAAAATGAAACTGTAGATTTTCTATGAATAAGTTGAGAGCTTGGATGAAGTGTGTGTGTGTGAAAATAAGATCTCATCAGATCATATCTCTAGAAGTGTTTGTTCCCAGTAAATAATTGAAAACAAATCAGATGTCGACAACACATGACTTTAACTGCAGACTCAAATTCATTTTCATTATATTTCATCGAGTTTAATAACACAAAGTAACACAGATATATTTTTGATATCACACTGAATGCGCAGTTTTATTTCAATTTTCGTTTTCATTTGGCGACTGGACATATTTTCAAAGGCGACGTTGCAGAAATATGAAAACACTAAAATATTTAGAGAACGGTTAGTCCTAGAGTTATGGAGTTACTCTTATTCTTTGAGTCGCCAACATTACGCATAAAACAAGCATTTAATTGATATATCTGAACATATGTAATGGTTTATTTTAGATGTTGGCAATTAATTTTTGCTGGCCATTTGGTAAAAAAGCAAGGTTCTCCCTTTCCGTATCATACCAACATCTAATCAGCACCAAAATATCCCACAGGGGATCCATGTCTTAAATTTTGTGAAACTTGGTCAATTAGTATTCAGATGCCCAGTGAATGATTTGTATCAAGTGCTGCTGCTGAAATAAAAAAGTATTCAGATGGAGTGGATGCATACTTTTCTGCGGGTCATTTTGAAAAATACGACAGATCCTTTCCCGAAGGGTACCAAATTTTACTCAGCACCAGGGTAACCCACAAGTAGCTTATCTGTCAACTTTTGTGAAATTCGGCCAATAAATTTTTCAGCTAGAGTGGATACTACATTACACAGCACACACACACACATAGAGAGAGAGAGAGAGAGAGAGAAACGTAAAACTAAAAATAGTTTTTTCAGGTTCTAGAGTGCTCGAAACATATGGATCTGTCGAAAATTCGAATTGCGATTTTTGACTCGATACCAATACTTTTCCCATACATTACCATGCATTGTAGGAAAAGTAATAAATATTTTATTCCGAGGAAAAAGAATAAAAATGTTGTATTAAACGAAACAATGGTATAGTTCATGAATTCTTAAACTTACATAGGGGTATCTTTATTCTGTTATATATTTTTTGTTTTTACAATTACAACATTTTTAGAAAATATAAATTTTCTTCAATCCACTTCAAGATCCTCGCCATGGAGCAGCCATAAAAAATTAAAATAAGCAGAACGAACAATTTTCGTTGTTATTTGGAAACGTGTTTATTCCATGCAGTATTAAGAATGTTGCCCTATCACTCTTAATTTTAATTTTTCGTAATTTTGCCTCGGATTTTTTTTTCGTTAAATATTAATCGAAAATTCTCATTTTTAACTGATTATATTGTAATGTGCAATGGGTGCATTTCACTCGTATAGATAATTTTTAAGACCTATCAAATAAATAATTTTAACTAGATTTTTTTGTTGCATAACTTATGAGCAAAAGTGTGAAATTCAATTTTTCATCTATGTCACATAAATTAATTTACTAGATTGGAAATTCCTAATTTATAGGTCCTGACACACAGTGGTGTACATTAACCATGTACATTAACGGGAGATTCCAAAGTTTTCAAATGCCTTCGTTGTTTATGAAAATATATTATTTATTATAATGAATATTATGCAAAAGTTAAAATATTAAGAGAAGTAATATAAATGAAAACAGAAAATTTGACTCCTCGTACTTAAATTCATAATGACAATATTTAACTTTAAAATGACAAAATTTAACTTTTAAATGAAAATAAACTTTATAATAATTGCAACTAACTCCAATGTCAATACCTTACTTCAATGGCGTGGGATATTCCAGTGGTTATGGCCGGAGATTACACCTCAACGATCCGATATCAATTCCTGGCTCTGTTCAAACTGTCCTCGTATTCACGTGGAGTACGGAAACATTAAATATGTAGGTCCGTAAGTCCTTCCGAGATGTTGGTAGTAGAGGAAGGAGGTACTGTCCCTGTGTATGCCGCTCCCATTGTGTTCCACTCTAAATTGGATAGCACGGTTCCGGCAGCCCAAACAGATACCTTAAACCTTCTGGTAGGTCGAACGGTCTATGTCGAAGAAGAACAACACCTTACTTCATAAAGTCAATAAATAACTACGAAATGAAGATACTTAATTTCCAAAGCATTAACTTTACAATAATTAGTTTCAATACAGAGGACAACTGACGTGAACTTTGTTGTGACGGATTTTTCAGACTGTAATATATTTAATTCTTTTTTCTGACCACGTATAATTTCTAAAAAAGCTAGTTTCACATAATGAGTACTGAATCAATTTTCCATCCCAAAATTACCATCCCATTACAGAACTGTGATATTGATGATCCCCTTACCTGTAGGCCGCTGACAATTAACACATAAAAACATTCTAATACAACAATCGTGGAATTTACATGAACCAATTGTTTTCTGGTCTAAACACATAACTTTTATTTCTGTTAAAGTTAATATATTTCAAATTATATATACAATCAGAACAGAAACTTTCAAATCATGCGAAAAGGTGGGCATAATAGCCATGTGCAAATTGTAGTTATTGGAGATTTTTGCTAAATTAATTAGAGCTGATTAATTATATACCCATCATCCAGAGGATAAAGAGAGGGGACAATAAGAAGGAATCAATAGGGAGAGATCAAAATTCCTAAGTTCGTCATTACTTTTGACACTGACTGTACAATGAGAAGATAAGCGTTAAGTCTATTGATGCTTCTGAGTAGGACATCCATTTGTGCAGGAACCTTTTTTCCATGTTTTAGACAAGAGAAGTAATTTCCAACAACAACACCTTAATTCAACAAGTGTTGTTCGAAAAAGATTATTGTGCCCATGTTGGGGGGGGGGGGCGCTGAAATCACATCTTGACCTCAACTTCTGGTTGGACATATTACTAGGGGGTCCATTGGACAGCCCCAATCACTGGTGTCTGATTGGCCACTATTTACTCCACCTCAGATGCTCGAGGTCAAGCCCTAGGGAGTAAACTAGGGTTCAACCTCCTGTGTAGGCGATAAATTTTGTAATAAAGTTCATTGTTAATTCGATTCTAAAGTGTCATTTCTACAGACTGGCTGTCGTTACACTTTATCCTCCTGAGGGCCAACGGCCGTACCGTGCCGAAAACACCGGTTCTCATTAGATCACTGAGGTCAGGCAGCATCGAGAGCGGTTAGTACTTGGGTGGGTGACCACCTGGGAACACCGCGTGCTGTTTGCACATTTTGGACAAGGTAGCCCGGTGGTTTGCGCGCTGGATTTGCACGCTGCCACAACTGCCGCCGTGTTCATGCGGAGTACGATCACGTTAAACATGTGGGTCCGTAAGTCCTTCCGAGAGGTTGGTGGTAGGGGAAGGAGGGTACGGTCCCTGTGGATGCCTCTCCCACTGGGTTCCGGTCTAAATTGGGTGGCACTTCCCGGCCGTCCAAACAGTTACCTTACCTCGAGTGTTTGCTCCAACAAATCTTCCATTAATAAAATCAAGAACTGTGTTCTCATAGCGAGAGAAATCTCAAACAAAATCTCTTAATCAGCCTGGGGACTTTCTGCTTTCAATTTTGTCTCTGGTCGGTGTCTTCCCCTTTTACTTTAACTGTTTTACCTGTTTTTTGCTCGGTGGTGTCGTCCTTTTTCTTGTCCTTTTGTTTTTTTTGTTTTTTTGCCTCGTCTTTGTCCCGTTTTTGTTGGCCTTGTTTGTCCTGTTTTGGCCGTTGGTTGCTTATGCAATGTTTTTCTTCGTATTTAAGTTTTTTGTATTATATTCTTGTAAATTTCCTCTGTCTTCATCAAATTATATATCACTTTTTCAACAAATCATTGTCAACATATCACTAAATATCATATATTATATAATTACACTCATATATTTTAATACTGTCATCAAACATCATGTTTTATATCATGCCATCTTGCTAAATATCATGTCATCTATATTTAATCATGTCATCTAATCATCAAAATGTTAACTCATCATCACCTCTTTGTACAGCTCATTGTAACCTCAATCTATATTTTTTGAAACTTAAATAAACTTTGCCCCAGACCGTCGGACGTTGGCCGCCTCGGGAGTTGGCTTTCGCTAACTCTTTTCCCGGCAGTCCAATTAGATACTCAAATCCTCAGGATGAGTTGGACGGTCTGGGTCTTCTACACCTTTCTGGTAGGTCGGACGGTCTGGGTCTCAACAACAACAACTTTGTCCTCCTGTCAATCCTTCTCCGACAAAATTTAATGTCACAGTTACAAAATTGAATATTAATGTTTTATTAAGAGTTAGTTCCGAAACTTTGTATTTCCCATAGCATTATATAGAAACAGCATATATTCCTCATAATTCGAATATTTGATCGATGAGCATGCATTAAAACCTCCAGAACTCATTTTGGACGCTTTTAAAGTGTGAATGCGTATGTGTGTGAGGTATGAACATGATAACTCAATGATTTCACTTACCGGTGTAAAGTGTTATGTGTGGATACATTGTGTGAAAAAGGAGAATTAGATATAATAGCTAGCAATTCACATGATTGGAACGTGAATTTTTTTCCACTTTAATATTTTCATAGCATTATTTCCAAAGATAAAACAATAATACCCAATCAAAGCAATGTTGGTAGTATATAGTATACAAACCGCATTTGAGGAAGTGCTCGATCCCTTTTTTGAAAAAGCTCTTAATTTGGAATAGCTATCTGGCAATAGCTGCCATCCGCGTATCCACCAACTGCATCAACAAGACATGCGTCTTTTGCTAGTTTACATACGATAATACAATAATTTGAGGACAATAGTGCAATAACAATACGTCTGCTGCACGGATTTATGTAATAGGCGTAGCCGACTCTAACTCAACTGTCCAAGCTACATCATCAAATGCAACTAACAGCTACCATCAAGACAATGTAGTACAAACACAATGTACAACAAATGTACTTTAGTATATAAGCAAAGACGGAGTACATAAACATCTATGGAGATTGCCCTCAGTGTTAATGTGGGGAGCTCTTACCGTAGAGCTTGAAAGCAAACGAAATTCTCCTAAATCAACATCAAAATCTAAATACTCAAGTAAAAGCTTACGCAGATGACTCTGCCATCTAACAAAAGACAAGTTCAGAAGAAATCTTGAACAAGTAACAAATAATGTCATAGATAACTTCGCACAACAATCAAGAACTTTCCACATGTGTCGACCCAGACTAGCGACCCAAACCTTCAAATTATATTAATGGTTTTTTGTCATGTGACAATGTGGTGTTACATCCGTTACATACTTCCGTTTCATCTAAGTAGCATTTCTTTCATGATTTACTCATGATTAACAAAGATATTTTTTCTTTGTCAAAAATCTAAATTATAGAATAAAAGTTTTATCTTTTGTAAAATTGATAACATCTTTGACCATTATTTTATTACTTTCCTTACATACATAAAGTATAAGGAAAGTATAGTGACGGGGTCGAAAATTCGAATTCGAGATTTCAACGGGAGAGGACGTTTCAAGCATCCCTGATCACGAATCAAACATTTTTGAAGTGATGTCCGTGTGTGTATGTGTGTGTGTGTGTGTTGAAGACCCAGACCGTCCGACTCGTCCAGAGGACTTAGAGTAACAAGTTGGACGGCCGGGAAGTGTGTGTGTGTGTGTGTGTGTGTGTGTGTGTGTGTGTGTGTGTCAGTGAGACTGTGGAGACGATAACTGACGAACGAATAGACCGATTCAAACGAAATTTGGTACAAAAATCACAATCTGTAAACACTGGAAGCCTATTGTTTTTAAACGTAATCGAATTTTCAGAACCCCCCCAAATTTTCGAGTGAAATTTTGAAAAAATCCTCAAAAAATCAAAACCGTTAATAAAGTTACGCAAATAGACATTTCTTATGTAATTTTTTATTAGAAAATGATTGGCATAAATTTTAGAACGCTAACATGAACCATTCTCGAGATATTGCACATTTTTCAAAAAAATTATCAAAAAGTCATATAAAATAAAAAATAAATATTTCCTATTGAGAAGCATGCTCACTTTTCATATGTAATACCATGCGATAAATTTGGTAACATCATTCTCGTGGATCTAGCTCGTTCCATTCATGAGAAAAGATACTTCGAGTAAAACTTTTTTATTTGAACGCCAATAGTCATTTATCTGCTATAAGAATAACTTATTTCTCGGTCAGTAAAGTTTGGCGAGATTTTGGCGAAGAATTTGACGAAATGTCGCCAACTTTTTGAAATGTTGTCAAATTAACGAAAATCTCGGCAAATGGATTAAAATGACGCTAAATCAATGAAAATGATGACTAATTGGCGAAAATTTAGTATTTTGCAAAGAATGTAAGTATCTAGTATAAGAAAAACCTATTTTTTTACTGTAAAAGTAGTAAATTTATTGCATTATATAAGGAAAGTCATTTGTTGCCCACATCAGATTTTTTCTTCATTTTCCTTGGTAACATTTTAGCTTTGTTACATTATCTAAAGAAAATTGTTAATTCTGGAAATTGAGACGGAAAATCTGATTTGCCGCTAAAAGACTCCCATCTTTAAATGTAATTTATTATTCAAGATGTGCTAAAGGAGATTCTTCTATTTTGCCGAAACTTAATTAGCTATAAAATGGATTTCTTAGAATTGCATTGTCGTCGGTACTGTTTGAAACATTTTAATTGCTTTCAATATCCAAAGAATTTTTGATGAAAAATTCTGAAACATAATGATAAAAAATATCGTAAAAATGTTATGAAGGAAAAACTACTGAAGGCAATTTGGCAATATATTTCTAATTGACTCATAAATATTACTTTTATTTAACTTCCAATATTTTAATCGTTTTTATTCAGAGAGTAGGAATAATTGAAGAATATATTTACTTATAAAAATTTACGATTGGAAAAATAATTAAAACTTGTCTTATAGGCAGTTTTCATTATAAAAACAAGAAAATGCAAAATACACTTTTTAAGTACATCATTTCATTATTTGTATTTAACTTAATGTATGGGAAATGCATTCATTAAAATGCAAGTTAAATGTAAAAAATCTGATGTGGACAACACATGACTTTCCTTATATAATACAATGAATTTACTACTTTTACAGTAAAAAAATAGAGTTTTTTTTATAATAGATACTTATATTCTTTTCAAGATATTAAATTTTCGACGATTTGTCTTCATTTTCATTGATTTAGACTCATTTTTATCCATTTGGTGAGATTTTCGTTAATTTGGCAGCATTAAAAAAGGTCCAAAGTTGGCGACATTCCGCCAAATTCGTCACCAAAATCTCACCAAGCGTTATGGATGGAGAAATAAGTTATTCTTATAGCAGATAAATGACTATTGGCGTTCAAATACAAAAGTATTCCACAAAGTATCTTTTCTCATGAATAAAACGAGCTAGATCCACGAGAAAAATGTCACCCAATTTATCGCATGATATTACATATGAAAAGTGAACATGTTTCTCAACAGTTAATATATTGTTTTTAATTTATGGGATTTTTTCATAAATTTGTTTGAAAAATGTGCAATATCTCGAGAACGGTTCATGCTAGCGTTCTAAAGTTTATGTCAATCATTTTCTAATGAAAAATTACATAAGCAAAGTCTATTTGCGTGACTTTATTAAAGGTTTTGATTTTTTGATGATTTTTTCAACATTTCACTCGAAAATTTATGGGGGTTCTAAGCATTCGATTGCGTTTAAAAGCAATAGGCTTCCAGTATTCACGGATTGTGACTTTTGTACAAAAATTCATTCGAATCGCTCCATTCGTTCGTGAGATATTGTCTCCACAGACTCACTGACACACACACACACACACACACAGACATCACCTCAAAAATGTTTGATTCGTAATCAGGGATGCTTGAAACGTACTCTCCCGCCGAAAACTCGAATTCGAATTTTCGACCCCTTCACAATATTTTCCTTATACTTTATGTATATAAGGAAAGTAAAAATGCAACGACATACCAAATTTGGACTTTCTAGCTGCTCCGGTTTTCCAGTTATCCTCAAACAACGAATGCATTCCCATGGCATTTTCGGGACAGGCTGGAACGGTAAAGTTAAAAGTATAAAAAAATATTGAAATATATCATACCACGAAGGACAACGACATACAATATTTGGACTATCTATCTCCTCTGGTTCTCAAGCGATTCACTAAATCGAGTACATTCCAGACCCAAGACGGGCTAGTCCGATAAACTTCAAAATCCGAAGAATTAAAATATACTACAAAAGTGTATAATATTTGATATGTACTATATTTATAGTATATTTAGTAAAACATACTACAAATGCATAATACAGTTGGACTTTCTAGCTGCTCCGGTTTCCTACATATTCCCCCCAAAATAAATACATTCCTATGGTGGATCTAGGACGGGCTCTACGAATAAGTTTTAAAATCAAAATAATTAATATTTACTACAAAAGAGGACATGCCAAGTTCTCTGCTACCGTAATTAGTAGAACTTGGGTAGTTAGAACCTCAAAGACGTGACACCCACTGTCAAGCAAACAACAGATCAAGTTAAATAAAATGTTTTAATAACCAGTATTACGATTTTTGTTCTCTCATTTTATTGCATACTAGCCGCCTTTGGCGACCAGCCTGTTCGCTACCCTTGAAAATTCTGACCGTGGCAAATTCTAACCGTGGCACACTCGCTGGCACGACCTACCAGTAAAGTGTAAGGTAACTGATTGGAGGGCCAGGAAGTGCCACCCAATTTAGACAGGAACTCAGTGGGGGAGGCATCCACAGGGACCGTACCCTCCTTCCCCTACCACCAACCTCTCGGAAGGACTTACGGTCCCGCATGTTTAACGTGATCGTACTCCGCCTGAACACGGCGGTAGTTTTGGCAATGGCGGGAATCGAACCCGGACCTACCTAGTGCAAATCCCGCGCGCTAACCACTGGGCTACCGCGCCCTCCGCGACAATCTCCATAACCTTCTTTTTATTCACCCAATTTAGACCGGAACCCAGTAGGGGAGGCATCCACAGGGTCCGTACCCTCCTTCCTCTACCAACAACCTCTCGGAAGGACTTACGGATCCACATGTTTAACGTGATCGTACTCCGCGTGAAAATGGCAGCAGTTTTGGCAGTGGCGGCAATCGAACCCGAGCCTACCGAGTGCAATTCCCGCGCGCCAACCACTGGGCTACCGCGCCCTCCGCGACAATCTCCATAACCTTCTTTTTATTCACCCAATTTAGACCGGAACCCAGTGGGAAAGTCATCCACAGGGTCCGTACCCTCCTTCCTCTACCACCAACCTCTCGGAAGGACTTACGGACCCACATGTTTAACGTGATCGTACTCCGCGTGAACACGGCAGCAGTTTTGTCAGTGGAGGGAATCGAACCCGGGCCTACCGAGTGAAATTCCCGCACGCTAACCACTGGGCTACCGCGCCCTCCGCGACAATCTCCATAACTTTCTTTTTATTCACCCAATTTGGACCAGGACCCAGTGGGGGAGGCATCCACAGAGACCGTACCCTCCTTTCCCTGCCACCAACCTCTCGGAAGGAATTATCGACCCATATGTTTAAGGTGATCGTACTCCGCATCAGTGGCGGGAATCGAACCCAGGCCTACCGAGTGCAATTCTCGCGCGCTAACTTCCCGCGCGCTAATTTAAATTTATAATGACCATATGCTAGGCTCTTAATTCCACCATCCTCGTTCCATCGTTCCATCATTTAAAATAGCCATAAAATTAAAATTACCATTTAAAATATCTATAAATTAAAATATCCATAAATTAAAATATCCATTTAAAATCAAAAAATCATCCATATCGTTCCACCAATCCATAAATATAATAATTTCAAATACATCACCACAATTCAAACCACCATAATTCAATCATTTAAATTATTTAAAATATCCATTTAAAATATCATATAAATATAATAATTTCGCCCGATGTATACAACACTTATGCTCGTAATTCATTGAAAACCGAAAGCGCGGTCTCCATGGAGACGGGGAAGAAACTACTGCGGATGGGAGGGAAATGCCGTTGAAGAACTGAGCCGGTAGCCGACAAATTTAAAATCATGGCGTCTTTAAAATTGCGATCCTGAAGGCAATTTTCATTATTTCTGGACCAAATTAGACTTGTAAGAATGCCAGATATTTCAGCTTTCTAAAAATGTAAATTATTAGTCGAAATTATGAGTACTTTTCACTATGCGAGAATTTAAAAACCAAAAATCGTTTTTTTGAGCCAAAAGTGACATTTGTTTTAAAATCTTTAAAAAATATTAGAAATCGAAATTGAGAGTTGAAATTGATATATTTTTACTCGAAATTCTCTGCTCTTTCCGATGGTGTGATTTGTTTTTTTCTACGATGTCTGAATCGAGGAGAAAAAGGGGCAAAAATGTCAAAAAACGGTCGAAATCGCATAAAACATTAAATAACAAAAAAAATAATTAAAATTTTAAAAATCGGTTTTCACGTGTCCCCTTCCCACCCTCCCGGGTCTCCGATTGCCAAATTTCGTAGCTCTCCGACGCGCGGTCGCTGAACGTATAGTGTATAAGACAGACAGACGCACAGACAGACATTGCCTTTTATTATATAGACAGAAAGCTTCGTTGTCACGATTATTTTCGAATTCGAGACTGACAAAAAAAATCATTTTAAGAACAAATAGAAAGCATCACACATTTTCGAAGAAAAGAAACATTGGTATTTTTCTCAATGATTTATTTCCGATGTGTTTATATGAGCTTTAAACTTGAAAAGGAATATAGATATTGTACCACAGAGTAGCAGTTTGAACTGCATTGCTCTAACTTTCTTCCCGAATTCTAACTTAATATGAAGCAGTAAGAGTTTCTAAAACAAGTGTACTGCACAAACATGTTACTACACACAGTGTACTACACAAACATGGTACTAAACACAATGTACTACACAAACATGGTACTAAACACAGTGTACTACACAAACATGGTACTACACACACTGAACTACACAAACATGATACTACACACACTGTACTACACAAACATGGTACTACACACACTGTACTACACAAACATGGCACTACACACACTGTACTACACAAACATGGTACTACACACACTATACTACATCAACATGCTACTACACAAACATAAAATGCATATGAAAAATCGAATTAACCTTCGGATGATCAGGTGGATTCAATTCATGACCTTAACGCCGGTTTTTACTGAATATCTAACTAAAAAAAAACAATTAGCACCTTCAATACTTTAGTTAATTTTTTCATTATTTTATAATATGTTCTGAGATTCTGGCCCCAAAATAGACAAGAATTCTTATTCCCAACTGTTATCAATGATATTAATCCATTAATAATTCATATTAATAATTCATTAATTTTAATTCCATATATGCTGTGTTATTTATATCTTACAGTTTTCAATTTCATTTACATTTACTTGTACCTTTTCAGCCATTAATGATATGGAAATATTGATCGCGGTTTGGCTGGGTATAAATAGCCCAATGTTCAATTTTCCCCTGATAAATGTCTCTTATGATGGGCGTTTCAGGCTCTAAAACGCTTTGGTTTGTATATATGCTTCAACGTCTTTGAGAGAAAACAAATATTTTTGAAGTTGTTCTATAAACAAATATTCCAATAAAATATTTTTCGGTTGAAGCCACTCACTGACCCCACACGTGGTCGTTAAAGATATAACATTGGTTTGAAGAAGACAGTCATCATATAGAATATTTTTTCGTGTTAACGTAGCATTAACAGATTCATTTTTCCCTGACAAATGCCTTATACTTTTATATTCTTAATTTAGTAGCAATCAGGCATTTATATTATTTACAACGAAATAGGAAAATTATGAGAAAAGTAAATTATTACGAAGGCGACTATTTCTTGAGGGGTTAAAAATGGCTTTGGTAAAGCCACCAATTGCTGCACAATAAACTGAATGACTACCAAAGTACATCACAAATGGCATTAGGTTGATCTTGGAAACTGAAATTGTGGAAGAACTCTATGAGTCTGCAATAGAATCAGAACATTCTGTAAAGCGTGATCGGTGCATTGTGTGTCCTGGAACACACGACAAAAAACCGACAAATGTAAAATGTATAATCAGTTTGTAATAATTCTTGCCACTGCCATATAAAAATCATATGTCATTTATGTTATAATCAAAATTATTCAATTCATCTGAACATCGAGTAATTGAAAACATAACCCTATTATCCATTTATTTCGTAAGTATTTTGTTACAACTATATTTCATATTCTAGTATATCTATTGGGTTCGTTTCATATTGTAAGTAAATCAGTGCTTTTGCAAGTGCAGTTAATTACCGACTCAACATGAATTGAATGTTTAAAAATTGCACCTGGTCATCCGAGGGTTAAGGAAGACAGAAATTTTAAATGTTTAGTTTAACTGTTCTATGAAATTTCACTTTTGTACCTAAACTCTAAAGCCGTCTAATAGGGTTAGACGGCTAAGTTTAATATTCGGCTTGTTGAATATTCCACTGCTACTGTTACTAAAAAGATAGAAAACTCTGACTTATCAAATTTTAAATGACAGGAATGACTATTTCATATTTATCAGATATCGTATTTACCATTTTTTTTTCTCTTAAATTAGTCACTTATATCTAAGTTCTGCGGAAAGTGTATTTAAAAAAAATTGATGAAGGCAAGTACATGACTTTCTTTATATAATGCAATGAATTTACTACTTTTACAATTAAAAAAAAATGTTATTCTTATAGTAGATATTTATATTCTTTCCAAATTATTGAATTTTCTTCAATGAGTCTTCATTTTCATTGATTTAGCGTCATTTTATCCACTTGGTGAGATTTTCGTTAATTTGGCAATATTTGAAAATGTCACCAAGTTGGCGACACTCCGCTAAATTCGTCGCCAAAATCTCGCCAAGCGTTATGGACGAATAAATAAGTTATTCTTAGAGCAGATAAATGACTATTGGCGTTCAAATACAAAAGTATTACTCAAAGTACCTTTTCTCGTGAATGGAACGAGTTAGATCCATGAGAATGATGTCACCAAATTTAACGCATGATATTACATATGAAAAGTGAACATGTTTCTTAACAGTTAATATTAATTTTTAATTTATGGAATTTTTTGATAAATTTATTTGAAAAAGGGGCAATATCTTGAGAACGGTTTATGCTAGCGTTCTAAAGTTTATGTCAATCGTTTTCTAAGGAAAAATTACATAAGAAATGTCTATTTGCGTAACTTTATTAAAGGTTTTGATTTTTTGATGATTTTTTTGATCAAAATTTCACTTGAAAATTTAAGTTGGTTCTGAACATTCGATTGTATTTTAAAACAATAGGCTCCAGTATTCGCAGATTGTGATTTTTGTACCAAATTTCATTCGAATCGCTCCATTCGTTCGTGAGATATCGTTTCCACACACACACACACTGACACACACACAACACACACACACACACACACACACACACACACACACACACACACACACACACAGACATTACTTTAAAATGTTGGATTCGTGATCAAAGATGCTTGAATCGTGCTCTCCCGTGGAAAACTCGAATTCAAATTTTCGACCCCGTCACAATACTTTCTTTATACATTATGTATATAAGGAAAGTAACATACAGTTCAAATTCGGTATTCTGAGTGCCCTGTTGTAATCTATAAAGAAAAAATTATAAAATTGGAAAATTTCAAATTTTAAGCAACTTTAAGGAATGAACGTAATTGTCGTATTTAAAATCTATGAAAAGGCCTAATATCCGATAAAAAACGAACTTGAAAAAAAAGGCCAAGTTGCTCAGCTTTTCTAAAAGTTTCAGCCATAAAAATGGATGAATTGAAGGAATTATTGCCAAATTTATCAAACTTAATGAATAAAAAGTTATTGAATAAGTTGAATATTTATTGATATAGAGATGAAAAGTTATTGATATAAAGATGAAAAGTTATTGAATGTATTTCGTCATAAACTTAGCAACTTTACTTTTTACTTTCCTTATATACATAATGTATAAGGAAAGTATTGTGACGGGGTCGAAAATTCGAATTCGAGTTTTCGACGGGAGAGCACGTTTCAAGCATCTCTGATCACGAATCAAACATTTTTGGAGTGATGTCTGTGTGTGTGTGTGTGTGTGTGAAAGTATGTGTGTATGTGTGTGTGTCAGTGAGTCTGTGGAGACGATAACTGACGAACGAATGGACCGATTCGAACCAAATTTGGTACAAAAATCACAATCCGTAAACACTGGAAGCCTATTGTTTTTATACGTAATCGAATGTTCAGAACCTCCCTAAATTTTCGAATGAAATTTTGAAAAAATCGTCAAAAAATCAAAACCGCTAATAAAGTTACGCAAATAGACATTTCTTATGTAATTTTTCATTAGAAAACGATTGGCATAAATTTTAGAAGGCTAACATGAACCGTTCTCGAGATATTGTACATTTTTCAAAAAAATTATGAAAAAGTCACATAAAAAAAATTCCTATTGAGAAACATGTTCACTTTTCATATGTAATACCATGCGATAAATTGAGTGACATCATTCTCGTGGATCTAGCTCGTTCCATTCATGAAAAAATATACTTTGAATAATACTTTTGTATTTGAACGCCAATAGTCATTTATCTGCTGTAAGAATAACTTTTTTCTTAGTGCATAACTCTTGGCGAGATTTTGGCGACGAATTTGGCGAAATGTCGCCAACTTGGCGACTTTTTGAAATGTTGCCAAATTAACGCAAATCTCGTCAAATGGATAAAAATGACGCTAAATCAATGAAAATGACAACTAATTGTCGAAAATTCAATATCTTGGAAAGAATATTAGTATCTACTATAAGAAAAACCTATTTTTTTACTGTAAAAGTAGTAAATTCATTACATTATATAAGGAAAGTCATGTGTTGCCCACATCAGATTTTTTGATAGGAAGTCGTTATTTTTTGTTTCAATGAAATTAAATGAATTGAAATAAGTGGGATGATAAACTTTAACTGCGTGTAAATTGTATCTCTATATATCGTTATAAGTTAAATTAGCCAAGTTTTTGCCAAACTATAAAAAAATTCTATATACTTTATAACTCTTGAACCTTGATAAATTTGGTAATAGCGCTTCATCTCAATCATTTTTATGGCTAACTATTTTTCAGACTTCTTTTTTTACAAGTTTGTTTCTTATCGGATATAATTTACAAGAGAAGTTTTCATTTACACATTCTTTTCATTGCATAAACATGTGTCTCAGAAGTTTGATATTCGATTTCTTCCTAGGATTCTGGACCCACATTGGTCTCCTCTAGCTTCGCGTAAATTCGGGTAATTTCATTTTTACCTTAAACAATAAAATGTATCCACCGTTGCCCGGGATTTAAAACAAAGATTAACTGAATTCGTTCATTCTATTGATTTAAAACAGCAGTCCCCACATTTTAAAATCAGAGATAACATGAACTGCTTTGCAAATATCACATGAAATAATCATTTAGTTTCAACAAATGTGCAGTGGTGTGCAACAATTTGCCACACATGCACACAAATGTTCCCTATTTCCCAAATCAACGCCCAGTTGTCTCTGAAAACAGACTAATTTTTTGGATAGAACTCAAAGATACACACATTTTTGCCAAACTATAGAATGCTAATCTTCCTGATGCGGCAAAGTAAGAAATTATAAATTAATCATGCATATTTTAATGTATTTAAAAAAGTAAATAAATATTGTAATTTTAGTATAACTGAACCTGATTTAGAAATTTTGGTATGTTTAAGGAACAGACAATTCAGCGAGATCTAGAGATGAGAAAAACGTTCTGAGCACGTGATTAACGTGTAAGCTATAGATAACTCTGGTTATGCCTTGTAAAACATTTGAAATTTCCATGTGCAATTAAATGTTATGACGTTTTGTGGAGTCTTAAATGTCGATTGAATGTTTTCCAGACATCAAGACCAGAACGAAACTATAACATGAAGAAATTGTCTTAAAGATTCGGTTCAAAGATTGTTAAAAAGAACGTTCTTCAATCTTTTCGATGATGTCAATGTAGAACTCAAATAATATTTTTCATTGCTAAGGAACCGATTTGTGCTAAAATACTCAAAATCGTGTTCAACATAAAATAACTATAAACTAATTCGAATTTCTATAAAATACCGTCTAGATCTGTCGTATCGGGCGTTAAGCTAATCCAGGACGAAATTTCACAGTTTTACGAAGCTTATATGTTCCGCTGCAGACGACACACAGACAGAAAGATCAATATCCTCTTTTGTTATATAAGATATTAGAAAGATTTTGAGAGACTGAATACCGTTTTATAAAAGTAAAAAAATAATCACTTAAAATCACCGAATAGAAATAATTATTTTTTTACGTAGGTGTTATTTTAAATACAGTTTGTTACTCAAAATGCTTTTAATGGCTCTTCAAATACATCCGAAGTTAATTAACTCTTTAAAGATTTTTCTAAGATTTCTATTACTTCCATCGGAGTATCACATTTATCTCTCTTCTTTTAATTCCCAAAAAGGTGATTTTCTAAGTTTTCTACCAAAGACATATTTTCTAAGAATAAGTACTTTATTTGTGTGAATAGCAATGATTAGATAAAACAAGAAAAATCAATCATACATAAAGCATTGATTATGAAACACTTTCCAACTGAAATACTGTTTTATCTAAATACTTATAAAATTCGATACATTCAGCGCTTATAATTTTAAATTATCACATCACTACAATAGTTTATTATACTTGAAGGCTTAAAACTGGCAATGCTATATATCGTCTGCTTCTGTGTGTAAAATCAATGAATATTTCATATCACTTATATTCCAAACGACAGACCTAAATAATTTTGCTTAAAATAAAATCACCATTTCTTATACAATTCATCCTACAATTGCTTGATTTGTTTATATTTTGATTGCGTTAAAATTAGGCTTCGTCGTAGACATAATGAAAGTTTAGTGATCATTTAAAATCAAAATTATTGTAATTGTGTTGGCACAGAATTTAGATACACAGATAATGTGTGAAAATAAAGCGATTTTATAACGGATGCAACACAAAATATAAATTTAAACAATCTTTAAACATCACGATTTTTACGCAGGAAAAAAATGGATGCCATATTTTATTTTGAAATGGGTCACATAATCACTTCATATAATATGGGTGTAATTAATATTTCAATTTTTATTTTAAAAACTACCCAGTATATTTTTCAGAAATTTATTTTACACATTTTACATGATAATTTGAATAGTTCTAAAAATTTTCGAAGCAATTTCTGATTTTAATTCCTCTTAAAAAATATTTGAAAAATTATGTCCCGTAGAGTTCAATGTATTTCACTTTTCAATCCTGGTTAAATCCGAGAGCAAACTGTTGGGCCAAACTCAACCAAATTTGCAGTAAATACTATTTAGACCATGGGGTTTTGATTTTTAAAAGAAAAAAAATAGTTCGGATTTTTGCCACCTCGGGCCAAAGTGGCGCTGTAAGGTTCATTTTTAGAGTAAAATAGGCATAAGAAGTACAGAAAGTTCCGTCAATGCTGAGAGGTATCGAACAATGTTGCTGGACTTTGTTATTCCGCAACTTCAACAGAGTGGATGTCTTGAATCTACGATAATTATGCAGGATGGAGCACCCCCTCATATTGGAGTGCGCGTACAGGAAGTCCTACGACAGCATTTTACCTCCAACCGAATAATTATTCGAATAATTATTCCAACAACGGAATAATTATTTCCTATGAAGTGGCCAGCCCTTTCGCCTGATCTGATCCCTTGTAACTTTTGGTTATGGGGTTATGTAAAGTGCTTGGTATACTAAGGGAATGTGAATAATTTAGCCACTTTGAAGGCCCGAATAACATTGCACGTCAAGCAAATCAATAAAGACCTGCTGTATTCTGCAGCAGAGAATGCTGTTCAAAAAATGCACTTTTTGGAACATATGCAAGGAAAACATATCGAATCGCATATATAAATGATGGCAATATAAAAATTAATCTCATACGTATGTAAATGTAAGATACAGATCAGATGTAAATATAAAATGTACTAAATACATATAAAATGTAAATGTGATGTCCTTTTCAAAAGGCATGTAAAATGTTAACATTCTGCACATCCTATGCCTATTTTATTTCAAAAACGAACCTTACACCTCATTTTGGCCCGCGGTAGGAAAAATTCGAACTACTTTTTCTCTTTTAAAAATCGTAACCCCATGGTCTAAATAATATTTACTGTAAATTTGGTTGAGTTTGGCCCAACAGTTTTCTTTCTATCAGGCTCTAAACACCTCTACTTTCATTACGGCCACCCTGTATATGAAAACTGAAAGCTATTAACAGTTGGAAAGCAATTCGTAGACATTTTAAACTTCTATAAATATATATTTAGATTTCGGATCAAATTCTTTGATATACATTTTCGATAGTTTAATATTTTGAACTGCTTTGAAAATCTCTAAAGAAGTTGTGCTGCGGTACCGCCTTTATTGCGTTGTCGGCTTGACCAGTCAATGCAGTTAATGATCATGTAAATGGCAAATAATTTAATGTCCTGCCACCACTTGAGTTCCATGTTTTGAACTACAAATTGCTTGTTTTCAATAGAGTTTACAGATACTAGCTCGTTATGAGTGCATTTAAACTGCTGGTCAGTTATGTTGTATCTGTCATAATAGGCTATGCTCTCACACACGCTTTATGTAAATCCATTATGCTTTAGTTGATGTTACTAGTTAATAAATTGATATGTTATTAGATGTTTGCCTTTGCTTGGAAACTCTCCCACTAGACAAGTCACACTATGCGAATACACAGTATATGGTTAGCTAGTATCCAGTTGGTATATCCCAATACAATACCAATCCAGGATGCACCGACAAGAAAAATACCACCGACAAGAAAATATGTTATTCACTCAAACTCATTTCGGCTCCATCGAACAGCAACCACTGCCGATTTTTTATATACGGAATACAAGTACCTCTGAAGCAGACCTCATAACCCAGAAAAGACTTACAACTGGAAACGATTTCAAAAAATTAATATTTAATCAATTCAATTTTGACATAAGTTTATATTTACCACTAATACCTTATCAATATTTTTATTAAATACTGTATAAATTTGTGCATTCAAAATGTAAAATAAGAAACAAAACGTAAAATATATTTGTTGACTAAAGTACCCATTTCAACTGATTGAAAGTTAATTTTTTTTTTATATCTGTCACTCAAATTCGGCGTACATTATATCTTAATTAAATTTCTTGTTATTTAAGTAGTATTGAATTTCCTAACTAAATAAATTCATTAATCACCTAAATAAATTCATTAATCACATGATCTTATTCATTGCAATTAAAAAAGCAAATTAAACACGGATCGCATCGCAAACATGTTAAAGATTTTCCTTCGTCAATATTTAACTTCGTGAATTGTCTCGAAAATTCTTTCTTAACTTCAAATTTAAGTCTGGTGGTATTTTCTTTTCATTCAAATTTAACTAGGGTGATGTTTTATTCAAATGTAAAACCAATGTTTTTCATTAAAATATTGAGAGTGGTGTTTAGATTTTTGAAATGAGCAAAATAAAAAGTACATAAAGCCAGCATATTGGCGTTGAATTGTGGCCTTCCTCGCATTTACTGTTTACATAGTCCACAAACCTGTTTTTATTTTTAAATCGTATGCGCACTATTTATTATATGGCATTTAATTTAATAGTTATATTTTCTGTTCAACCAGAGTTGTTTACTGAACAGAATAACGGCATATGAATAACTACAGGAAAAATTCGACAGTGGCTTCAGTCCGATAGAGCTGACATTTTTTTTCATAAACAATGTCTTCCTTTTATGTAGTTTATCATCTTTAGCTATTTTCTAAAGAGTTTGAAATATCAAAATATCGGAATTAGAGACACCTTTACAAAATAACTTAAAATATTAAAAAATCAAAATTATAACCACTATTTTACGAAAAATAAGAACTTAATAAAAAAAAATACGTTTCTATATTAATGTGGGGATTTCAAAGAGTTACAAATTCCTTCTTACAGTTCAGACCTAGCGCTTTTTGTTTGTGAGATATAAGCACTACAAACTTAAAAAATGGAGAATATTCAATCTTCTACTTGACAAGACGATTTCTTGAAAACTATGAGTTTTGTAAAAAGAAAAAAAAACAGAATTTCCATATTAGCATTTTTGTCTCTTATACTGTTGATAGCTATCTTTAATAGAGCATGGGAACGAGAGTAAATAAACAACCTGCGTAATAGAATGCGCAGAAACGTAAAGACAAAAAGAAGAACATTAATTTTACCACAGAGGGTAAACTGACGATGATGGCAAATAAAAATTAAAACTAAACCCATTTAACATCGAAATTTTTCTTTGTGATGAACATAAATTATTTAAAATGCTTGAATAACAATATATATTCAAAGTCTTCATTTACTAAAGTGCACGTTAAGCGATTTTAAGTGGATGTACACTACTACTCATTTTTTTCGTAGTCACTAACTAGCGTTCTAAAGATATATGCATTTACTAACAAATTCTGCAATGTATATGCAAGCGAGAAGTGAAAGGTACATAACGAGTTTTCTTAAAAAACAAACTCCTGTATATATTTTAATGAAAATGAATATTTTATTTTCCAGTTAATTAAAAATATCCATCAAAGAAGATACATTTAGATATGTCCTACTAAAATTAGACGTTAAACGGTTGTAAGTTTCTAAAGTAGCCGTTTTTAATACAGAAATACTGAAAATGTCCATACTACTAAGTAAACGGATATTTTATTTTGAAAACGTAAGACAAAATTGCTCATGTGACGTCACGTGCCCATGCTCTATAGTTTAGTTTGAAAGTATATTTCCAGTAAATGCAAGTAAAGTGAAGTGAAAAGAAGCTCGGCAAAGTATTTTTGTTTATTTTTTCAAATAAAAAAACGATGGCTCAGAATATTTAAATATTGAAATCATTTTTGTATATTCATAAATTGAATCCTATTTGCAACAATTCAAGTAAAAACTGTTTACATTTTTATCTATTAGGTTCGCAGATTTAAGCTCAGAAAGTGGTTGTATTTTTCGTAACGCCCCGATTTTAGTACCGCCGATTTATTATTAGTGTCTAACTAAATCCCTTATTATACAGGATGTTTAGGAAACACCGTATCGGAGAAAATTTATAGAGAAGGAGGAAATTTATCGGAAGGAATCAGAGGAAATTTATCGAATTTATCCCCCCCCCCCCGGAGACATTTTACGTTAACCTAGTTTCTATTTGTGTGACAACGTTCAGATATACATTTATATAGGGCAAATAGAAAACTCGCCCCCCCCCCATAAAGTTTCCTTCGCCCCTCGGTTAAAAAGTCCTGAAAGAAACACTGGTGGGTGTGGAGGTTATCTCTCTCCCCTTTAGAGATAAAGAAAAAGTTAATTATAAAATTATAGAGCGTTACCAAATTAGAAAAGGTGTTTGTCAGACAGAGAAAGCTAAAAAGAACCCTGAGAACTAAGGAATACATTTTAAATCCTCCCCCCCCCCTTCTCCTCGCAATAAAACAACATTAATGTAGATTGGGATGCCTTGTATTGGGAAACGCTATGCGAATACTTCGACTACTCTGGCAGTCCGGAAACATTCTCCAAAAGTAATGATCAGTTCGCAGTGTTCTTCATTAGTAAAAATAGAAAACATGGTTTATAAAATCGTAGTAAGGCTGGTACGTAGCGATAAACACGTAGCATAGGGATACAATACTGCAAATAGAATGCTTTAGATTAGTTCACTTATTTTTCTGGCTTTGATTACGATGTTTACCGACCAATCGTCGGTAAAATGAAATAGTTAGCATTCAAACTAGACTTATTAAATCAATGATTTTTCAATTTAAAGAATAGAATGTTTTCAAAATATTATCGAACAATTAGTTGCAGTTTTTTCTATAGGATAAACATATTTTCATACTAATTTGACGACGATCGACAACTTTATAATTGGCTTTTTCTCTTTCTCTGTAAGGAAGTGCGATAGCCCCCATCCGCCCGTGAAAAGGAAAGCTATCCCTCCGAGAGTTGTCACGTCGTGTAGCGCCGTAGGGGTTAACTATACAACTGCTTATTAAGGATAATTATCTTCTTTCTCGGGAAATTTCCCCTGATACGGACTTTTACTAAACACCCTGTATATACTCTGTACTAAGTGGATTCCAGCCATTTTTGTAATTGTTTGGTTAGATTCATGCGAAATATAAGGTAATTGGGAAATAGCTTTACATATCATCAATAAAAGTGAAAAATGTTCCATGTCTACCCGGAGTATGGGTACGTTAAATTTATACTAGTTCAGAAAGTCCAGCCAAGAAGTGATGGATTATAAGAAGTATGGTACGGGCACTGTGTTTGCCCCTCCATGAAGTTCCGTTCTAAATTAGATGACACTGTCCCAACCATCCAAAATTGTGAGACCAGGACGCATCATAGGCAATTTTTAACACTTTACAACAAAGTTGAAAAGTGTTTATGACTTTGTTCATTCTGTCTGTCTGTCTGTCCGTTAGCACGATAACTGCCGTAAAAATGACTTAATCAAAATGAAATTTTAGTATGTTGTTCAGACGGTCTGTAGAACCTATGGGAATATAAATGAATAATATCACCCAATTAGTTTTGGATTGAACCCGGCTTGAAAAAATGAAATACATTGAGCCCTATGGGACCTAATTTTTCAAACATTTTTTAAGCGGATTTAAAATTCACAAATTGCTTCGAAAATTTTTGGCAATAGTCAAATTGTTCCATAAAATATACAAAAAAAATTCAGCGAAATGTATTCAGTAGTTTTTTAAATAAAAATTAAAATAATAATTACACATCTTATATGAAACGATCACGTGACCATGATATGAAACGATCACATGACCCACTTCAAAATGATATATGACATCCATCTTGTTTCAAAATCGTGATTTTTTAAAGTTCTTTTTAATTCATATTGAGTGTTGTATCCGTCCTAAAGCTACTTTATTTTTGCTTAAATTCTGTGCATCTACATACTAAAACAACACAATGACAATATATTTGAGTTTAAATTCTCATTCAAATTTGATTATTTCTACAACTAAGCCTATTTTTCACCTATGTAAAATGTAAACAGCAAAATATGTAGAATGAGTTGTATTAGAATTACTGTAACACAAAATACTATAACACAAAATTCTTTAACACAAAATAATTCAGTCCATGGAGTCTGCATGGCTGATATGAATGAAATATTAATTGATTTTATAAACAGAAGGACGATGTTTTTCGATGAAGTTTTAAGCATAAAGTTTATGAATTGTAGCTCCATGGTCTTAATTTTTAAATAAAATAAATTATTATAGTATTGTGATGAATGAAATGGAGAAAGTTATGAATGAAATCCTGCTTTTATAGAGAGATCCAGGCGTGTTATTTTTTCTATGACGTCATTTGAATTTATTTCAGTTGTTTTCGATGAAGTTTTCAAATATAATAAATTATCATAGTATTATGATAGTTTAAAAAATATTACCGTGGAATGTATCGCATTTTAGAGATATTTAAACCAGGCAATTTATATTTCAATGCCGTCATTTGAATGAAGTTCATTTTTTTCAATGAAGGTTTAAGTTTTCAAATATAATAAATCAATGTAGTATTGTGATAAGTTTTAAAATATTACCGAGGATTGTATTGCATTTTCGACTTTTTTAAATAAAATTGCATTGAAGTCAGAAAGTGTTTCATAATCAATGCTTTAAGCATGATTGATCTTTCTTGTTTTATGTTTACGACGAAACAAAGCGCTGACTTTCAGTCATCGTTTTGTGACAGTCTTGACCCGGAAAGTCATGACACCAATAAATACACGTCACACAAATTGCTGGTGTGGTTGGTGCAAAATATCTTAGGGCTAAGACTTAAACCAAGCTTAATTGGAAACTGAAAGAGCTAATAATGTAGAGATACGTCATCGCACTGAGATCCCATGAGAGCAAGGAGGACGTATCCAAGCACAATGATGCGGCGAAGAGGAGAAAAGTCAACAAATATATGAAAATGACTGTTCAGAAGCGGAGAGTGACGTTCGGGTAGAACCCCCAGCAGCATTTAATATTGGTCCAATATTTTATATCTTGGCATTACATTGGAAATATTTTCAATGTAATCCTAACATTGAACATATATTGGGGTTATATTGGCTTCCAATATTAGCTTATATTGTCTCAATATTATCCCGATATTTTAGGCCAATATCGTCAAAATATCCACTTTTTCATATTGGTCCAATATTAGGACCAATAGGAAGCCAATATTGGATATTTACTAGGGACGGACGGTCTAGGTAAGAAAAGAAAAACGTTAATGTACCAGTCATGTCGAAGGGAGTAGAACGACTTGCTGAGGATTTCTAATTCCAGTTCTGGAGATGTTACCTTCGATTCAAAAATTTACATTTCCCTTCAAACATACATTTATCGGGATATGTTATAAATATAGCCTAAATGATGACCGATAGGAATTAAGCACCAAATTAAACATCAAGCGAATGGGAGGGGGGTAATTAAGCATTCCATCTTCCAGTTCTTTTACACTTCCAGTTGACCGGCCGCCCAAATTGCTGCTCTCAGTCTTCGGACGAGTCGGTCGGCCTGGGCTTTCGACACTTCCAGTTGAAAAATTTCTTGAAACATTTATTTCTCAAGAATAGCTGTAGATTGAATTTAGCTGATGTCTGATATGAATTTAACATTAAATTCCGGAGGCGGTAGTTGGGTCACTAAAAATTTTCATTTCATTTTATTTTATTGCTCTTTTGACTTTCGTATTTTTTTCCTTTTCTTTCAACCCAAACCTCCAAACCTATCTATTAATCTATTATTCATAACGTTATTACACCTCACTCTAAATTTTATTTTGCAATGATCTTTTTATCTATATTCGCAATAACCCTTTTCCCATTTTTGAAAACTGGACGTACTTGTCAAGTTCAAATATAATGTAAAACTGCCAGTTTAATCACAGTATTTTCCATCAGTTGTTATCTTTTTAGATCTAAATAAATGTTCGTTTGGCGGGATGGTAAACCTTGGGTGCCTCCTGAGTGCAAAATGTATCCTTTCCCGGCCGTGCAGCTAGCTACTCTAAACCCACTATGTGAGTCGCGCGGTCTTGGTTCTTCAGACCTTCAAACCTACACGAAGGTTTATGGTATCTGTTTGTCCAGCAAATTTAGGCCAGAATCCAGTGGGAGTGACATCCACAGTGATCTCATCCTCATTTCTCTGCAACCAACCTTTTGACAGGACTATCGAACTCGTAGATTCAACTTGTCCGTACTCTGTGTAGACACTGAGACAGTTTGGGTAGAGCCGAAAATCGAACTTGGGACAAACCCCGTGTCTTAACCATTGAGCTATCCCGCCCCTCACTTTCGGTTCAAAATATTCCTTTGAAACATCTGTTTCTCAGAATTGGTTATAAATTGAGCTTAGATGATAATTGACATGGATTCAGCATTGAATACCAAAGGAGGTAAAGGGTTATTTTGGCGACATTTAATAGATATTTATTGCCTTCCATATAGAGATATCGCACGTTTCTGTCGATTCCTAGTAACTTACAATTTTGTGATGTACATTTTGCTTCTATCTTGCTTTGTTGCCGATTTCGTTATCTTTATATACAGGTAATTGGGCATGTTCACTTTACAATAGATAGGCTTAACGTGTACTCTCAGACACCTTTCCTTACAAAGTGTTTAAGAATTTGGAATGCTTATAGACTCTCCCCCAGCAACCTTGCATTATGAAGATATCCCAATCCTTCTGAAAATATAAGCATCAATTCCCCAGTGTGCCAAATCGGAATCAATATCAATCGAAGTCACCGTAGTCCCAGTTTGCTCTATCTGCATATTTGAAGTGTACTTCAATCAGATGTTCAACGTCATTTACGAATTTTGATGGGCTCGCTATTTGAATCTCTTATGCATTATTGATTTGAAGCTGTTACATGTATCTGAAGTGAACAGGAGTGAATAAGTCCAATTAAGACGATATCAGTAGAAACTGAATAACATTATAAAATAACGTCGTCAGTGGTGTACAGGGTGGTTTCAATTAAATGCTTCAAACACCCCAATAACTTTGTAAAGAAAAGTCCATGAATACATATTATAGTAATGTATTGGTTTATTTATAGCAAAGCGACAATGTATTTGGTTCATCTATAGCAAAGTAACTATGTATTTGGTTTATTTATAGCAAAGTGACCATGCCTGAGAGAATGCAAGTAATTTCAACACCTCTAGTGGACAATTTCAACCGTTGGGATAACGAACTATGTAACAAAGCGAAACAGACGAAAAAGACAAATTATAAAGTTGTAAAGCATTACGTAAACAGTTGGAATCGTAAAACAGCTATAGATGGCATTTATTTGGCACAATAGGGTAATTGGCGACTGTTTGTCCTATTCAATATTGCAGAAAATTAACAACAATTATATGCACAGAAATCTAATGTACAATCTGTTTAAAATGCCTCCCACCCCCCGTCAATAGAATTACACATTTGAACTTGATAAATAATAGCACAAAGTAATTTGACAAGTGTAATGACAAATATGCGCAATTTCTGCATTTTGAATTTTAGGATACTATAGAACAGTTGATAGCAAAAAAATGACAAGCCAGAAGTACAAGCAATAAAATCTGCAATACTTAAAACTGTGAGACCAGAAATAGATCTCACCCCAGTTATTGTGAACAGTTTTACGTACATTATTTATTGTGTCTAAAACATCAGACAATACCTCCAGTCTGAATGACGCCAAAGTTTACAGCATGTTGGCACAAAGTTCAGCTAAAATCATAAATTTAGGGGTGTCAAGATAAAAAGGGGTCGAAGGACGCTTAAGAAAATGTAAAGAATGACATTGGATAAAAAGGTTGACCAATGAAGAAGCTGCTTGTGGCATTGCTGTGAAGGCTGCCAATAAGAGCAAAGGAGGAGTGTCAGTCCTGAGTCAAAAACAGCCACAACCTATGACATAAGAATGACGATAAAAACAGATATACAGACTTAAATCACGAAACTTAGATAGATATAACTACTAGTGTGACATAAGATGTAGGGAACGACTTTGACTTCAGAGAGATATGACTTAGAATTCGAGAGAGATGGCAGTATGACTTCTACAAGCACGACAATGTCCAGATTACAGGCTCCAGAAATATTTGTTATTAACATCTAGACAGCAGTACAATATGATCGGCGAATTACGAGTGGGTGAATTACACTTCGAATTAATTTCAGTAATATGACCGACATTAAGTACGTGCTGGTGACAAAGTCCAAGACAGACTTGAAGGTATGTATGTGTTCCTCAAATATGATACCAGGTCTTAAATAATTTTAGGTATTTTAATAATGGTTTCACATTGTCTCTCTCCGCCGAAATAATATGAATAATTATGTAATAAATTCAATAAGTATTCTATGTTGTCAATAAATAGTTTTATTGTTAAAGTTAAAATGGTGCAATTAATTTAGTATTATATTAATTAATATTCTTTTACAGAACTCGCGTGAATGATAAATAATTGGAGGGTTATCAGCGGCAAACAACGCAATGTATAATTTAATAAGAGTTCCACGAATGCGATTAATTTACGGCCATGTTAAAATATGTTGAAAATAATAATCTAAAAGTTCAAGTTTAAATAATATATATTTTTCTTTTTATGCACCACATTCTTCTCACACATGATTGCGCATTCAGCACCCTATGCAATATATAATTTCATTTTCTTATTTTTCATGTCTTTCATATTTTAATTGCTGAGGTTCAAATTTTAAATTTCGTAATTTCCTTTCCATTTATCTGTCATTAAACTTTTTGCCTATGTTTTCATTGAGATAAATAGCATTAATTTCTGTACTGTCGCAATCCTCAAAAATTTTCTCTAAGTGCTCCGCGTATTCCACCGCCTTTTCAAAATCCTGTAGATTCAATTTCTTAATTTCAAATACCAGATCTTGTCTTAAAGCTTCCATAAATTTTCAAAACCTTAAGTTGTTCTGTATTTCACACATTTCATTATTTGCATAATTCCCAAAAAATTCATTTGTCGAATTTGAAATTTCCAATGCTAACTCAGATACTTTCATTCCTGGCGTCATTTTAATTTTATTTAAATTTATCGGCTTTTGTAGTATTGTAAGAGATGTTTTAAATTGTTTCAATAATATTTGTTTTATTTCTTCAATATTATCTTCTTTTTGCAGTTCCCTTTTCTTTGACAAAAATTCCAGCGCTTTATCCTTTAACCGTGTTTTTAAAATTACCACCTTATTCTCCTCCGATTATTCGGCCATCTTTGCAACATTTTCAAATTGCGCGATAAATTATTCGACATCCTCGTCTTTCCGTCCATTAAAAACTTGAAATAAATTTATTAATCCAAAATCATCCATTTTTACTCTCGGATTTTCATTAATCCCTATTTGTGAACTTTCCGGGGATTTTTGTCGTCTAGAAATTCTACTATTTCTAAGAAGCATTTAAAACAAAATTTATCCCTTCCAAAATCCTAACTAAAATTAACAGAATAAAATACACAATTCAAAATACTACACATCAAACACTTATACATGCAAACTAAACGTTCTTAATATTAATCAATTTTTCAAGCATTATTTTGAATTTCTTTAAATATATTAAAATTATTTCATTAAACATTAGTGAATGTGCATATTTAATTATTAAACAATGCTCAAATCTGGTTATCACACTCTCCTTCATTAAATTCATTCATTTCTTTATTTACATTATTTTTATCAACCTTATATTATTTACTAAAATTTTCATTTAAATTTTGAACTCGCACCAAATAGTCAAGGAATCCAAATGTGGAGCACAAAAAGAATGATATTTAAAGTTGGGAATTTAGATTAATTATTTTCAACATATCTTAACATAGCCGTAAATTAATCGTATTCGTGGAACTCATTATTAAATTATATATTGCGTTGTTTGCTGCTGATAGCCCTCTAATTATTTATCTTTTGTACAAGTTCTGTAAAAGAATATTAACTAATATAATACTAAATTAATTGCACTATTTTAACTTTAACAATAAAATTATTTATTGACAACATAGAATACTTATTGAATTCATTACACAATTATTCATATTGTTTCGGCGGAGAAAGACAATGTGAGACCATTATTAAAAATACCTAAATTTATTTAAGACCTGGTACCATATTTGAGGAACACATACCTTCAGATTTGTCTTGGACTTTGTCACCAGCACGTACTTAATGTCTCTCATATTACTGAAATTAACTCAAAGTATAATTCACCCACTCGTAATTCGCCGATCATATTGTACTGCTGGCTAGGTGTTAATACCAAATACTTCTGGAGCCTGTAATCTGGACATTGTCGTTTTTGTAGAAGTCATGCTGCCATCTCTCTTGAATTTTAAGTAATATCTCTCTGGAAGACAAAGTCGTTCACTACTTCTTATGTCACACTCGTAGTTATATCTCTCTAAGTGTCGTGCTGTAAGTCTGTATATCTATTTTTATCGTCGTTCTTATGTCATAGGTTGTGGCTGTTTTTGCCTCAGGATTGACACTCCCCCTTTGCTCTTATTGGCAGCCTTCACAGCAACTCCATAAGCAGCTTCTCCATTGGTCAGTCTTTTTATCCAATGTCGTTCTTTACATTTTCTTAAGAGTCCTTCGACCCCTTCTTGTTTTGGCACCCCTAAATTTATGATTTTAGCTGACCTTACGGTCAACATGCTGTAAACTTTGACATCATTCAGACTGGAAGTATTGTCTGACGTTTCAGACACAATAAATAATGTACAGCCGCGGGAAAAAAACGCCTTACCCTCTGTTAATCGAGCGTCGTTCATCGTAGAGAAAATTAAATGATACCATTCCATTAGGAATAGCATCCTCTATAAATTAATGTGCGTAAAATTTGCATAAGGGGCCGTCTTCATATCTAAACGAGCACAAACTTTGAAATTTTAAATGACAACACCCAAGTTTGACAACATAGTTCGAAACTAGAGCAAAATTCAACCTGTGATACCAAATTTCATGTGATTTGGGTGAAGCGCTTCTGAGTTGTGACTATGCAAAGTTTTGAGCTCCTAATGTTAAAGTAGTTTTGAAGACTTCCATTCATATCTTCTGTAATAATTATCGGCTCACTCTCAAATATTCAGCATCACGATGATTTTAGGGGGCGTATATTAGTTTAAAAAATGACAAATTTGAAAAAGTTATATTAATTGTAAGTTGATCTTTATTTAAGAAAACGGGTATTTATTTTTACCCAGTTTTTATAAAAACTTTGTGTAAACAGTGCTGTATAGATGCAACCTAATCAACGCAATTCTGCTACTGTATTGAAGGATGAAAACTATAAATGGGATCTACTTATGTTACTGTCGATTAATAGTTCCGGATCTACTGCGAGTTGAAATCGCCCACAAAATGTGATAATTTATAATAAAAAATATTTATATAAAACAATAACAAATTATAAAATTATGTGATACTAAACACCAACAAGACTTCAAACGGTGATTAATAAGGACGGATTGATACTTTTAAAATGGTCACCAAGTTCCACCGGAGTTGTTTTGTCGCGTCATCTGCAGAAATTTGTTAGTCTCATAAATTGTTTTTGAAACAGCATTATGAAATGAGATTTGAAAATAAACATTTCATTCTTCTTTATTTTTTCTTTCTTTTATTGATCCTGTCAGGAATATCCCATTAGTTTTCAGCAACGTACCCAGTACGGCATTTTACCCCTTAATAATCGTGCCCTATTTGAGGCTCACATAATCCTACCCATTACAGGCCCACTGCCTAGTAATACACAAACACATAAGGCAACACCAAACCCAGCCATGAAAATGCTCACCCACTCATGCAGGAATCAAACCTGCGACCCTTTGGCTGTGAGGTAAGCCATAATGCTGGATGTCAAGAGGATAGTTCAATAATTTACAACAGTGCTGTGGTCAATCAACGAAACCTCGCCCTTCAAATTGCAGTTTTCAATATAGAGCTGATCCCCGAAAATTGCACATTCCGGAATATTGAAATCTTCGGATATAAAGATAGAAACGCCGTGAAAATTTGAATTTGGATTAATTTGGGGGTCTAGAACTTGTGGGTGACATCAAAATTGGGCGTTGCCATTGAAAATTTCAAAGTTTGTGCACGTTTAGATATGAAGACGGCCCCTTATGCAAATTTTACGAACATTAATTTGTAGAGGATGTTATTCCTAGTCGAATGGTATCATTCAATTTTCTCTACGATGAACGATGCTCGATTAACAGAGGGTGGGGCGTTTTTTTTTCCAAAGCTGTACATAAAACTGTCTCACAGTAAGTGGTGTGAGATCTATTTCTGGTCTCACACAAACAATGTTCCCAGTCAGCCAGATCGCGGAAGTGACGTTAAAACCCAGCTTAATTTATTAGGGCATCTTGAAAGATACCACACACGACGAACAAGCACCAAATCCTAGCTGACTATAGCCAACGAAAGCAGAGTTTTAGAAGTAATGTCGTCAAAATCCTCCAGGAGAAGAAAGACATCGAAAGAAGAGCAACAAGAGAGACAAAAAAGTTGGACAATATAATAGGCTCTTAAAAAGTTCAAGAGATAAACGGGCGCAAAGATGGCAGAAAATGATACGTTTAGTATTGCCGAAGAAGCTGAACCTGTGCAAGCACCGAGCCTAGTCCCCGGCCAAAAATGTCAATTACAGCCACATGATGTGCAACCAAAATGTTAACTGGCATGGCATATTTATCCCACTAGATGTTAAGAGGCTTTAATTTAGCCTTCATTTTTATTTGGTAACTGGACTTATTCTCAAAACCGGCTGAGCAAAAATGCAAAATAACTAAATTATCTAGAGAACGGCTAGTCCTATATGGGGTTAGTTTTATTATTTTGTTGTTAAAAATTATGTATAAAATAGGCATTTAATTTATGTATTTAAGCATACGCAGTCTTATATTTTTTAATTTAACGAATCTTGAAGGGCAATTTTTCAAAAAAAGACAGGTTCTTTATTTGCCGCATCATACCAAAATCTGATCAGCACCAGGTTAACCTACAAGTAATTTATCTACCAAATTTTGTGAAGTTTATTCTATTAGTTTTTCAGCTAGAATATATACAAGTAATTTTACGGGCTTTTTCGCAAGAAAAGGCAAGTTATTTTATGCCGAATTGTGCCAAAATCTAATCAGCACCAGGATCTTTCACAAGGGACTCACCTACTAAATTTTATGAACTTCGGTCAATTAGTTCCTCAGTTAGAGTGGATACAAAATCTGCATAGACGTCACGCTAAAAATAGTTTTTTTGTATTCTGGAGGTCCCGAAAAGTGTCCGTCGAAAACTCGAGTTGCGATTTTCGGCACGATTCCAATACTTTTCTTATACATTACCATGTATTGTAAGGAAAGTAAAAGTTAGTAGCAAAGTTCAGGAGTGAACACATTAGGTCTATCTAAAGTAAAGTGCCCAGACAGTTCCCTCTCAGTTTTTGTTAAGGGTGCACACTGTTCTATGCTGTTTTATCCTGAAGATGGGAGCTTGTAACGAAATAATTGTAGTCAGCTAACTGACATATGACTGATTTTTACAAGGGAATTGAGTAAGTTCTTGTCTTACAATCAGCAGTTTGCTTACAGTGTTAGCTAACTGTATCTCAGGTGTGAAAACAAATTTGGCTACTATTTAATGCTGCTATGTCAACTTTTTGGAAATACCGCTAATTTGGTGGTAATTGAAGTTAACGAAAATGTCGCCAAATTGAAGAATTAATTATTAAAACATTTTAATACATAGACTGCATTGCTTACTGCGGATGCTAACAATATTAATATTTTTCAATTTAGAATTCCGTCAAATATTATTTAATTGGGTACTTCGATATAGTTTGAAATGTTGCCATCTGGAAAAGCGCCAAATTCACAATTCGACATTTAAAACATTGTACGGTAGATCTTGCATATCATTTTTTCACTGTGAAACAAGTACATTCATTTCATTATATGGGGAACGTGATGTACTGCCCACATCATATTTTAGTATTATCTCAGCACGGTGAACTCGCCTCTTTCCTTTTTCATGTGAATTCTAAATTTTCAAAGAAATTTTCTAATTATTAAAATTTTATTGCAAATTATGAATTTTAAATTTGATTACATTATGTGTGTATGAAGAATGTGTGTATGAAGTATGTGTGTATGAAGTATAATGCTAGTAGTAAATAATGATATTGACGAGGAAAAGTGTACAGTCAGCGGGTGTGCAGTGCTTTTAGGTAAACAAATACTGGAAATGGACGAATGTCAAAAAATATTATTTAGCTCCGCATATGATGGGGAGTATATCTGGTCAAATAAATAATTAATAATTTTAATTAATAATTATCCAACATTATGAAAGAAAATATATATGTTTATCTGTTCGTCTGTTGGTAACGCAGCGAAAAATCTACATGACCCATAATTGAGAAATACACTACAATGATATTTCTGGTCAGGTTCTAAGACACCACAGAAATACTCATTTTAAATTCAAGTTTTATTTTTAATGTCAAGTTTTTAGTTTTCAGTTGAAAAATTTTTAAATTTTTTGCTTTTAGTTCAAAATTTTTGTTTTTGTTTTGTGTTGAATCTCAATTTTACGCAATTTTCACACAAGTCATCTCATTAAAGATCGAAAATATTAGTACAGATTTTCCATTTTAACACTATAGAAAAGACCGAAGAACGGTCCTTTTAATGAGCCATAAACAAAATCCGTAGGAGGATCTTTTTTTTAAAGGAAATTAGAAACATATCAGAATATGCGTATTTTATAGAATTTCATTTTAAACACTTTATAACATAGTTGAAAAGTGTTTATGACATTGTTCATTCTTTATGTCTGTCTGTTTGTCTGTCCGTTCGCGTGAAAACTGTCGTAAAAATGACTTTATCAAAATGAAATTTTAGTATGTTATTCAGACGGTCTGTGGGACCTATGGGACTATAAATGAATAATATCCCCTAATCAGTTTTGGACTGAACCCGGGTTGAAAAAATGAAATACATTGAACCCTATGGGACCTAATTTTTCAAACATATTTTGAACAAATTTAAAAGTCATAAATTACTGCGAAAGTTTTAGGAAATATTTAAATTATTTCATAAAAAATATGAAGAAAATTTCAGCAAATTATATTCGGTAGTTTTTTAAATAAAAATTAAAATATTAATTACACCCATATTACATGAAGAGATCACGTGACCCACTTCAAAATCGTGATTTTTTAAAGTTCTTTTTAATTTATATTTAGTGCTGTATCCCTCCTAAAACCACTTTATTTTTGCTTAATTTCTGTGCATCAACATTCTGAAACAACGCAATTACAATATATTTGAGTTTAAATGATCATCAAACTTTGATTATTTCTGCAACGAAGCCTAATTTTCACTTATGTAAAATGTAAATAGCAAAATATGTAGGATAAGTTGTATAAGAATTGCTGAATTTCTTTAACGAAAAATTATGTAGCTTTGGAGTCTGCAATATAGCTGATATGAATGAAACATTGATTAATATTACATAGAGAAGCAGACGATTTTAAGGCAGGCGTTTTCGATGAAGTTTTAAGCATAGAGTTAAATTACTTGTACCTCCATGGTTTTAAGTTTTTAAATCAAATAAATCATTGTTTTGTGATGAATGAAATACTTACAGCTTTTACATAGAGAGCCAGACTATTTATATTTCAATGACGTCATTTGAATAAAGTTATTTTTTTTCGATGAAGTTTTAAGTTTTCAAATATAATAAATTATTGTAGGATTGTGATAATTTAAAAAATATTACTGCTGAATGTGTCGAATTTTAGAGATGTTTAAATAAAATTGCATTGCAGTTGGAAAGTGTTTCATAATCAATGCTTTGTGCATGATTGATCTTTCTTGGTATATTGTCTCATTGGAAAATTGAATATTCGCACCATACTAATATCTAGCATGAATGTAGAGTCACGTCGTTGCATTCAAATTCAGAAATTCTATTTTTATTGTGGTGTATAAAAAGATTAATGATATTTGCATATAATTGCAATTCCAAAAGAATATGACCACAGTAACCCACCAATTTATTTCCTTTGTTACCGATGATATCCGAAACTCAAACGGATTAATAAACATAAGTATCTTTACAAAAGGAGCAGACATTAACTTGTTCAAACTAAATTCCATTAATATTATTATTCATAATAAATTTTAGCATTAATTAACTTCACCATCATTATTTATATTTACAACTTATTAGTTCTTACATTGCAGTCTATCTTGGTTAATGGAATCGGTTGTGATACAGTTGGCGAAATTGTTACTGACTTATATTCACCTTAAATACTCCTCATCTGTTGACATAACATGGTTAACCCATTTTTAACACTTTACAACATAGTTGAAAAGTGTTTATGACTTTGTTAACACTTTACAACATAGTTGAAAAGTGTTTATGACTTTGTTAACACTTTACGACATAGTTGAAAAGTGTTTATGACTTTGTTCATTCTGTCTGTCTGTCTGTCTGTCTGTCCGTTAGCACGATAACTGCCGTAAAAATGACTTTATCAAAATGAAAGTTTAGTATGTTTTTCAGACGGTCTGTGGGACCTATGGGAATATAAATGAATAATATCACCCAATTAGTTTTGGATTGAACCCGGGTTGAAAAAATGAAATACATTGAACCCTATGGGACCTAATTTTTCAAACACTTTTTAAACAAATTTAAAATTCACAAATTGCTTCGAAAATTTTAGGAAATATTCAAATTATCCCATAAAATATATAAAAAAAATTTCAGTATAATATATTAAGTAGATTTTTAAATAAAAATTATTTAATATAGGGAGAAAAACAAATTCAATTAAATTCTGACTCTTACTATATCCTCCAGAAAGAAAAAAGACATATATTATATAATAAATATCTTTCCAAGAGTTGGTTTATTTATATGTAAGAGAGGTTTCACATTTTAAAATAAATATGGTAGATAACAATTTTTCAAACTTTCAAATAAAATGAATTATTATAGCATTGTGATGAATGAAACGATTAGAAAAATGTTTATAAATGAAATGCTGATTTTATAGAGAGGCGATTTAGATGACGTCATTTGAATAAAGTTCATTTGTTATCGATGAAGTTTTCAAATATAATAAATTATTGTAGTAGTATGATAGTTTTAAAAATATTACCGAGGAATGTATCGCATTTTAGAGATGTTTAAACCAGGTAATTTATATTTCAATGCCGTCATTTGAATAAAGTTCATTTTCTTCGATGAAGTTTTCAAATATAATAAAATTATACAGTATTGTGATAATTTTAAAAATATTACCGAGGAATGTATCGCATTTGAGAGATGTTTGTATAAAATTGCATTGAAGTTGGAAAATGTATCATAATCAATGCTTTATGCATGACTGATGTTTATTGTTTGTTTTACACACAGAATTTCATTGGACTTCCTCATGCAGCTTTCAGTATAAGCTGCTGCCTTGACTTGCACTGCATCCAAAATCTTTAGACCTATTTTGTCTACGAAAAATTCTAGGCATTTTTAAGATAACAAATTGACTCAGTCAACGACGAAATTGGAGAGAAGTCAAGAAGCACATTTTGACATGCTTAATCAACGACATTCAAGAGAAGCACATTTTATAGTGTAGACGCACATTTTATAGTGTAGACGCACATTTTATGTGTGCTTAATCAACAACGACATTTAAGAGAAGCGTGTCTTAACTTTCACTTGTTGAACGAGGATACTTTTTTAGTTCCCCTCCCCCTTGCGTAAGGTAAAGGTTCAAAAGGGATGCCTAATCTGGGTTTTGACTTCCAGACTTAAATCCCCAGACTAAAAAGAGAAAGGAAAACGAAAGAAAGGAATTTCGAAAGGGAGTTTAAAAAGTCGTAAGGTTGCTCGGAGAATTTAAGATCATCCGAGTCTTAAGAAGGAGAACTTTAGAGAATTTAGACAGAAAGGAAATTACAAAAATTTTGAACTTGGGAGAGAGGTCCAGAATGGAGAGGAGAATTTAATTTTGATCGTGGGAGTGCGCACAAACGGCGCAGGTCCTTGCACAATACGCAGGTGAGCCAGATGCCTCCACGGCGGGGGGGGGGGGGAGAAGATAGTCGAATGCAGAGATTTATCCCAAATGTTAGGGTGCTACCCTCCTCTTTGGGTGAAGCGGAATATTATCACGGCGCCCGAGCAGGGCCAGCGGTCGCTTCCTACATTTAGAAAACCGAGGATCATAGTTAGACAAGTTAAGAAGAATAGCGTTTCCAACCTTCGGGAGATCAAGATGAAAGTGTAAAGCTAATTTTCGACCATATGCCAAAAAGGTTTTTATTTTGAGATCTCGACGGATGACGTCATTCCTAACGTAACAAGGAGCATTAACAATCATTCTAAGGGTGATGTTTGTTTTGTTGAGTTTGAAGTCTCTTTATATTAACGTCGGAAGCGATTCCCCAAATGGCAGAACCGTAAGTTATGATGGGCCTCCACTCCCCTTTGACTCCTCTCATTAGCTTCTCCGTACCTCTATAACTATTTGCTCCAGTCATCTGGGCGTGGTCTAAGCCGGCTTCCATTGGAAAGTTCATGAGGCCCATAGGTTCACTTGAGTCTATAGTTGATATTCTCGGGATGTCACACTTCATTTATTGATCAGAAATATATTGCCCGCCCACTGTAAAATGAGGCGTCCTCGTGTCTGAGGCTGGTGCCATCTTGTCGCAGAGTGACAAAAGTGTCAAAGGCTAGTTTTCTAAAATATGTAAATACTTTTTGCGCCACTGTTTCACATTTATATTCAAAAATAGAGTCGTAAAAAATTATTTTACAATTCTATTTCTGAATATTCTATGAAATTTTAAGTGTCTATAGTAGTCTTCTGAGATTTTCAATTTCGATCACTATCGGAAAAGGGAAGCAAGAAACAAGTTACGCCTTCTTGACGTCACAACAAGGGATATATTTCTGAATATTCTATGAAGGGACATATTTCTGAATATCCAACCGCCATTTTTACTTCAGCTGCTCTAGTCTGCCGGTGTGGTTTCAAGTTCGTGCACATATTAGGTGATATTTGACACGCAATTTAGCTGTAAAGCGTGCTTCTGCTACGCAAAATTTGTATCATCTATTCAAGAAAGAAGTATAGAATGTTTAGATTTAATAGTTATCCCAAGAAAAGGAAGTAAAAGTAACCCTTTTTTCGCCATCTACAACCATCGCTCCGATTGGGAGTAAATAGGGTTGCCATTTCGCCAGATTGTATATTTCTGAACCTTATGAAATACGTTCTCGGAGGTCGGGACATCACAACATCTTTTTTGTTCTAAATGAGGTATTGTTAAAGGGTTCTTTGGTTTTTGAGAATGAGTTCCGGTGAAATTTGAATCAGAGGTCTGTATCTTAAAATCAGAACAAAGCCAGGTTTATGTTTTAATATATTATGATTTTATGTTACATCCTTTATAATTTCATAATTTGTAAATTATAGTTTATACAATTCGATGGAAGAAATATAACATCGGTATATTTTACTATCGATTTTCCTTTTACTAGCGTCCTTGTTCTGAAACTCAATTTTCCCTTTTCCGATCTCTTCCCTAAAAAATACCATTTACGAACATGCTTTTAAACATCTGACAAAATTATCAAATAAAAAACACCTTATCAGGGCACATTATGGGAACCTCAGTGCATCGAAAGGAAAGAGAAAAACGTCCTTATGATATCATGGAAGATGTCCTCAAGAGAAAAGTTTTAACTGCGCCCCGTATAATACTTGAAAGGTATCCAAAATACTGCAAGATAGTATAAAATGTTAAAAGCTTTCTGAAACGTTCCATGCAAATTTAATAATTTTTTATGTATATTAGCCGCTTTAATATCTTTTCAAAGACTATCCCATCTTCAAAAAGTGCTGTTACGAAAAGAACTGTTTTATGCAATAATTCAAAGTTCTTGAAGAAGTGCATATATTTTTGTCGTTTTCGACATGAAATTGCCATTTGTTCTCAAATAGTACTTCAGCGCATGCACATTCCTCAAATGGCTTTATAGAAACGAGTTGGATCCATACACTCTACTTTAAACATAAGGAACATTTGCAATGGAGGCCATATACGACTTTTCCTACAGGTTCGTATCCTTTTTACTTTTCTTCGCGAAATAGCTAGCTTTTCGCAGAGAGAGGCTAGCGAAGAACTAGGAGCGTAAGATTGTAATTAGTAATTGTGACTTGTACCACTTTTCTTGATAGATGTGCTTTTAGAAGCAGATTAAACAAATGTTTTACTTTAACCGATGTAGCCTGGGAAAAGTATGATGATCGTGATTTAATCACATAGGATTAATTCTGGACAATCTGAATAGACCACTCGGAAGTCTCCAGGTAATCAAGAAAGCTGAAAACTGGAACACACTTATAGTATTGACTACAATTACGATTCAGAACCTAACGGAACTGCAATTTCGGACGGAGAAACGGAAAGTTTCAAAATGGCTTGAAAAGTATTTTTTGATCCTTTAAAAATGCCTCTGGTGACCTAGAAATCCAAGTCTTTGCATATTTGTCTTCCATCATACAGATATCTATCAGCGGACAGAACTTAATGTAACCATAATTTCGATTTATTCACCAGGAGTGAAGAAATGAGGTTTTTCAAAAAGTCGTTTCAGACTCTCCAGACGGTTGCTGGTAACCTGGTTCGAATCTTTGAAAATTTTCGTATCTATCATTAAACAGAACCTTACCCAGTCGCATTTTCGATCCCTTCTGGAGCATAAAATGAGACTTTTTTTCTTATTTTAATGACTTTCGAGACCATCACGAATCCCCCCAATGGTTTAAAATGGTCAATCTTTGCACAGTCATAACATCGACCACTGAACCGAATGTAACGAAGTCGGATTTTCAGTATTTCTTCTGGAGTGCACAAAATTGGGAAGGAAGCAAAAGGTTGAAACTCGACCCGAAAGCAGAACCTAATTGTGCCAATTTTCAATTTAGACAACTATATTTTGTGCTGAGCACCATACACTGTTATGCAAAATAAAACGTATTAAAAAAGAAGTTACAGGTTAATACTTTTAGAGTGTTAGCTTTCCGTTCTTTCACATGCCTAAATACCAGTTTCTATATTCCGTAATGCATTATGTGACGATGCAAAATTTATATTTTATACTGTTTGAAATAATTTTAAAAATAAATAATATTGTGAAAATTAAGACTGCAAAATAATGAATACGTATAGAAATGGAAAGTACGTATAGAATGAATACGTATAGAATGGATACGTATAGAAAGCGACAAATTCAAATAAGAGTAGCTCAAAATCATAAACCATGAATGATTGGAACATGAGACCAGACATTTAAGAGCTAGGACAGGCATTAGTTAAATATAAAAATTTATACAGACTGTAAACGGATTACGCCCACACACCATAAAAGTGATACAACTCAGATGTCTCATGACGGAAGATAGAGCAACTTAGGAGAACTCAGACCGATGCATCCTAAGCGCTGTAGCCAATCAAATAAAGTAATAAGTAGCAATGTTGAAAACTATCTTATAAAGCCAAAAGGAGACGGACACCTTATTGACTGCCTTGTGCGGAAGAAGATGAAGAGCAAGTCTTGAGAATCCAAAGAAAAGAGAGCAGTTTAGGAATCTGTCAGGGATAGATGATACCCTTTTGCGCCATTTTTTCCACATTCACAATCTTTATGTCATTTTTGAAAATATAATTTCAGAATTTCAGCTTTTATATCATTCAAAATTTCTAAATTTGGTACAGGATTTATTTTAGAGAAAATATTATTATTTTTTCCTTTTCTGCTGAACTTCTATAAAGTACTATCTGGAAGAATGACGAATATTTTATCGGTGTAAGGATTTGGAAAAAGTCACGTTCGACCGCTTAAATTGCTTGTCCTGTTGTCCTTGACGATATTTCACGTAAATAAAATTTTCTCCGAAATACAAATATATTTCATAGCCTTAATAACGAGTGGGAATGTAAATGCATTTCAGGGATTTCTGACGAAGTTATGCTCAGATCCATATATGCAGCTATTTTCCTAAACACCTTTCAGGTAACTTAAATGTTTGAGTGAAAGTCTCCACTCGATATTCTCATATTGCAATATTCCATATTTTTGCATCCATATGTATCATAATCATCAAAATAAGAAAACGTATATTTTTATGAGTTTTCGTTTTCAAACTTTTGTATAATTCTTCAAATTTTCTTGAATTTTTTTATTTACATTTTCAAGATAACAATAATCTAATTACATTTGCGAATGTATGAAACTATTTGCTAGATCCAGACATATTTTTCTTCTTGGACACTACAACCTAGAGACGTCCCAATCAGTTTTCTCCCGTGGGATCTATCAAATGTCACATTTCTATAATTGGTAATTCCCAAAAGTTTGAGGTTATATTCCAAGCCATCTAGTGGTGGGGAGACGGCCACTTTTCCTAATGTATGTTGGCTTACTAAAAGTGTGTTTTTAGCAGGATTAGAATCTTCGGATCTGAAGTTCAAGTCATCTAATACAGTATGATCTAATGTCTAACAATGTCAGATTCTTTACATATGTTATAAATTTCAATGTTATAGCAGATACGCCAGACATCAATATCAAAGTCAGCCCCAAAACTTCTTCTTCAGATCTTTCGTTAAAAAATTACTAGTTATCTCCAGCTTAGAAGATATGCATTGCGGATTATAATTCAATCTGACGGTATTTTGTAAATACTGATATAGGTATCCAATATAATAGCGGATCCGTCCACTACAAAAAAAATCTGATGTGGGCAATACATGACTTTCCTTATATAGTGTAATGAATGTACTACTTTTACAGTAAAAAAATAGGTTTTTCTTATAGTAGATACTAATATTCATTCCAAGATATTGAATTTTCGACAATTAGTCGTCATTTTCATTGATTTAGCGTCATTTTTATCCATTTGGCGAGATTTTCATTAATTTGGCAACACTTCAAAAAGTCGCGAAGTTGGTGACATTCAGCCAAATTCGTCGCCAAAATCTCGCCAAGCGTTATGGACGAATAAATAAGCTGTTCTTACAGCAGATAAATGACTATTGGCGTTCAAATACAAAAGTGTTACTCAAAGTATCTTTTTTCATGAATGGAACGAGCTAGATCCACGAGAATGATGTCACCTAATTTATCGCATGGTATTACATATGAAAAGTGAACATGTTTTTCAATAGGAAATTTTTTTTTCATATTATATGACTTTTTATAATTTTTTTGAAAAATGTGCAATATTTCGAGAACGGTTCATGTTAGCGTTTTAAAATTTATGTCAATCGGTTTCTAATGAAAAATGACATAAGAAATATCTATTTGCGTAACTTTATTAGTGGTTTTGATTTTTTGACAATTTTTTCAAAATTTTATTCGAAAATTTAGGAGGGTTCTGAACATTCGATTACGTATAAAAACAACAGGCTTCCAGTGTTTACGGATTGTGATTTTTGTACCAAACTTGGTTCAAATCGGTCCATTCGTTCGTTAGTTATCGTCTCCACAGTCTCACTGACACACACACACACACACAGACATCACATCAAAAATGTTTGATTCAGGGATGCTTGAAACGTGCTCTCCCGTCGAAAACTCGATTTCGAATTTTCGACCCCGTCACAATACTTTCCTTATATACATAATGTATAAGGGAAGTAATAATTATGGCGAGAAATTTGCAAAAGTTATTTTTAACATTATGAAACAAGCGTCAGTCTGGCTGTTTCAGCAACAAGAAATAAACAGTGTGAAATTGAAGTTCCAATTCAAAAATGCTTATTTGATTTATTTTAAACTTTGCATAACATACTAACGCCACATCAACGTATCCACGTCATTTAAAGTTTAATACCAATCCTATTTAAGAGGTAGGTGGTTTTTACTTACCTCCTGTAGAGAGGTAAGTAAAAACCTGATGAGTTGTGACTTAGACATTTCATGCATTTCTATTGAATAATTACTTTTGAAAAAATGACTTTAAATAAAACATGCTCTTAAAAGACGACTCAGGTGTTCAAAAAACCTAAAATCCGTGTTCGCAAGGAATACAACTCGCTAGTGAACTTTGAGAGAGGACGGATGATCGGTTTTCACGAGTCTAGGAAGTGAATTCAACGTACGGGATGTCAATTTAACGTGTCTCATCACATACCTGGACTGGGGAGGTTCCTGAAATGGATGAAGGAAGGCACGCATAAGCAGACATAAGTCAAAAATGGAATATGTAGGTCAGTTGTCAAAGTGGTGATCGTCTAATTCGCCAACAAGTGTTAGATACCTCTAGCGAACGGTGAAACCTGCAACAGTCAACCCATCAACAGTCGATGGATTTCCTATCGACATTCGCCTTGCGAAGGTGTGTCATCCAATGCTCTACTTTCTACTCAAGGTTCTTTAAGGGTGAGCGTCAGTAAATTTTCTGCCCTATCCGCGCTTTGTTAACTTTCGCGGCACACATATTTCGCCGAAATTCTGCTCAAACAGTTGCGAAATATTTTCTTATTGATAAAATGCTATGCTTAGGTTATATTAAAACTAAATTTAATACCCAATAAAACATAGAATATATATTTTATTTTAATTTAAAATATTTTTGGTGCTGCCATCTGTTGCCGTAATTTAATTCATACCGACTATTTTTTTTTTAATGAACATTTTTAAATGTCTATTCCTTCTAATACGCTATTAAATACAGCAACAGATCATATATAATGTCATAATCATGAAAACGTAATTGAACTTGGACTTGAAGACAAAGGAACTTGAAGACAAAATTGCAGTCCTCAGTGATGTACATTCAGATCCCTTATCAAATTTATAGAATGATAAATTACCTTTCCGTGATTGTGGCTTTATTATATATGATCTGTTGTTGTATTTAACACTGTATTAGAAGGAATAGATATTTAAAAATGTTCATTAAAAAATAAAAATAATCGGTATGAATTAAATTACGACAACAGATGGCAGCACCAAAAATATTTTGGATTAAAATAAAAAATATATTCTATGTTTTTTGGAGCATTAAATTTAGTTTTAATATAATCTAAGCCTTGCATTTTATCTTTTAGAAAATATTTCGCAACTGTTTGAGCAGAATTTCGGCGAAATATGTGTGCCGCGAAAGTTAACAAAGCGCGGATAGGGCAGAAAATTGACTGACGCTCACCCTTAATATAAGGTTACAACCTTAATCCGGCAACCAATGAAAAAGCCTGATGGGAGCAGCATATGACTTTCTCTGCAGACTCAGATTCACGTTCTCTTTATTTCCTCAATAATTCATTATATTGAGTTTATTTGCACAAAATAACACCCATAATTATTTAAAATTACACTGAATTTGCACTTTTAATTCAATTTTCGTTCTCACTTGGTAACTGGACTTATTTTCAAAGGTGGCGCAGAGAAAACCGAAAATACTAAAATATCTCGCGAACGGCTGGTCCTGGTGTAATGGGGTTGGTGTCATTCTTTTCAGCGTTAAAAATTAAGAGTAAAACAAGCATTTAATTGATATATTTGAGTAAAAGTAGTTTTTTATTTTATATTTTGACGATTTTTGAGGGCCATTTCTGGAAAACTAGCAGGTTGTTATTTTCCGAATCGTACCAAAATCTTAGCACCAGGGTAACCCACAAGGGACTTATCTACAGAATTTTGTAAAATTTGATCTATTAGTTTTTCATCTAGAGAGGTAATAATTCTAATTCAATACATCACGCTAAAAATAGATTTTTCGTATTTTAGAGGTTCCACAATGTGTAGATCCATTAAAAACTCGAATTGCGATTTTCGGCATGATTCCAATAGTTTCCCTATACATTATCATGTATTGCAGGGAAAGTAAAAATTGTCAGCTTGACGAAATGGAAATTAAGATTTGTCATTCGTGATGTCACGGTCCAGAGTGAACTTTGAGAACTGTTGCCAAACCACGCGTATTATTAAGTCAGTTATGTCCATATGAGCTATATTTTACACCTTTCTTTTTGCTCTGAAAATTCATCATGTATTTTTATTAACTTATCATTCTTGCCCACAAGTTTCAAATGAGTTGCACAACCGTGCTTGCCATTTCAATTTCAATAAGCTTATTTATATGATGAAATTGATTGATTTAGGATATTTCAAAGAATTTTTCAAAGTAGCTATCTATTCAGACTCTAAACTAGTTCATCAATTTTTTTTAATTCCTGCAATAAGGAGTTCTATACATTTTCTGAACCACACTGTAGTGCATAATTACTAAATTACTGTTTATTCGTGTGTGTGTGTGTGTGTGTGTGTAAAACAGTGATTTTGCGACTGGGAAACATTTAAAATCCCATTTCGAATATTTTTTTAAATGAGTCTCTTCGTACATTTCTAACTTCCGATTTTTTTATTTAAATATTTCCAATTCCATCTCAACTTCCTTCAACATTTCATTAGCATGAAGAAAACACTTTTGTCACATGAAAGTCTGAAAAGTCACGTTCCATTTTCTAATTTGTTTGTCCATTCAAGAAAATTTTAAACTAAAGTTTTTCTTAGAACTAGCATTTTAATGGTTAATGATAGAGTATGAGATTTTTTATGTAAGAGGTATAGTTTATTTTTCTCGGAAGTATTGTATTCGTGGCGGCTAAGTCCGAAATCTATACGTTTGTGAAGATGCTGATTACGAAAAAGCATTATATAACATTCAGTCTATCTGCCCATCATTCTGTCCGTCTCTATAAAATCAATGCAACTGAGTTTTCTCCAAATTTATTAAACCGATTGTTGACAAATTCGACACAAATAAAGAATGCTTAAAATGAAAGCCACGTCACCTGCCCCTGTTGTTGTTGTTGAGACCCAGACCATCCGACCTACCAGAAAGGTGTAAGGTTAACTGTTTGAACAGTCGGGAAGTGCCACCCAATTTAGACCGGAACCCAGTGTGGAGGGCATCCACAGGGACAATACCCTCCTTCCCCTACCACCAACCTCTCGGAAGGACTTACGGACCCACATGTTTAACGTGATCGTACTCCGCATGCACACGACGGCAGTTGTGGCAGCGTGCAAATTCAGCGCGCAAACCACCAGGCTACCGCGCCCGAAATCTGCCAACAGGCCCACGCTACCTGTGTGAAAACTGGTCCATACAGTACATAGATCACGCATGCGTACTGGGCACTAAATTGTAATACACTACCCGACACAAAAAATGTAACACCATGCAAATAGAGTCTGATGATAAAGTTCACACAGACAGAGATGGCATATATAAATAAGTGATGTTAATTCCAGAAGGCCAATGCAATACAGTAATGGAATAGACAGGGTGATCAGATTATCTCCAGATCTATTTCCAGATAACACTGGATTAAAACGAAAGACCCTAAGCAGGAGAATAAGAGGAAGTTGATCCAGGATACGGTGGACTCGAGTCCGGAACTGCGTCGAGTGTGACTGTAAAGGATCCCTATACGATGCATAATGTTGGGCTATCAGTTTGGTTATGATATGCTGGTGGCTTTTAAAAGAGCCGTATTCCAACGTAACCATTAAACTCCAGCCTCTGACAAGATCCTGCTCAAATAAGAACTGCTTCCGGGTGATTTTTAAAGCCATAGAAACTGGTTATGATTTCTTAAAACGAGTATACCACTTCTAAGTCACGTAGATGGTGCCTTTAAGATATTAGTATCGGCTCCCTGGAAAGAAGTTACACCAAAATCATTAACGGCTAGTGAAGAAACCACTATAAAAAAAACGCGCCATGATCTTACCTGGGTGGTGGGGAAATGGCTGAAAAAATGTAAAAAATGGAAGGTCCTTCTTTTCCGAATCGTACCAAATCTAGTCAGTACCATGGTATCCCACATGTGACTTATTTACCAAAGTTTGTAAAATTGGGCCGATTAGTTTCTTAACTTGAGCGGATACATGATATTTTTGCGAATTATTTCGCAAAAACAGGCGGGTTCTTTTATCCCGAATTGTACCAAAATATAATCAGCACAAGACTCACACACAACTGACTTGCCAATAAAATGTTATGAAATTGTGCTTGTTTTTGAGTTAGATGAATACATACATTGCACAGACACACGTAGACGTTGGCATCACCTAAAAAAAGTTCAATTCGTGTTCAGGGATGCTTGAAACCTGCCCTCCCGTTGAAACCTCAAATTCGAATTTTTGACCCCGTCAGAATACTTTCCTTATACGTTACGCAATTTGTATAAGGAAAGTGAAAAGGTGCGAATTTTTTTATCTTTAGCTTGAATAACATTTGTTTCTGCAACTAGACCGTTAATTTATGGCCAAATTCTTGCATTTAAGTCTACCATAAGCATGATTATGATTTTAGATTTAATCAACAAATCCGTTTTTAATATCTTCAAGTATTTTTAGTTTAAGAGTTTCGAGCTTCTTAATTTTTAGTTTTTACTTCGTGTAGGAAAAATATTCCACCGTTTGGGGAAATATTTTGTACTAAAAAATGGACCCTACGTTGCCCGGGATTTATAGCAGGGACTGATTGATTTCATTAACTCATTTTTTTAAAAGCCGTAACTATCCGCTACGCGTGTACACACGCGACTTTGCCCCGTCTATGAAGCGTGCGTAATAAGCCCTAAATAAAGCCTTAAACAAGTCAAAGCCAGCTTCGCAATCGTGTATTACACCTTGGGCCTAACGCTGAGAACATAACTGTTACGCCCTAGTATGACTCTGCCCACTGAATACGTCCTAACACGACCTTATCTCTCTGTATGAGCATAATAATACACACTAATTAATACACACTAATTGAGATTTTTTAATATGCCTTAAATAAAATATTTTCACATGCCCTAAAATGCTCTTTTACTATGCCCTAAAATGCTCTTTTGATACGTCCTGAATACGCCTTTTGTTCTTAGCGTGGGCGTAACACGCCATAAATAAGTTCTTTTAATACGCCCTAAGTAAAATACGCTCTACATAAACTTCTTTCATGCGCCCTAAAACGCCTTGAAACTTCTGCGCAGGCGGGATACTCTAAAAGTAAACTATTTTAATATAGTCCAGCTCATTTTATGCGTTTCAAATACGCAATTTTCCTTCTGCGATGGCGTAATATGATCTAAATAAGTACTTTTAATGTGCCCAAAATAGTGTCCTTTGATACGCTAAAAATCGGCATGCGGGGTGCAACTGTAAATGAAAGATGCTAAACTTGCTAAAAATCAACAATACGTTTTCAAAAGGAAAATACTTGCAAACCAAAATAATGATTGGGAACGTCTGATTTGAATGTCGTTATGTAAAGAATGCGAATGACGACACATCATAGCAAGCTTCCTTATATAATGCCATGAATTTATTTCTTTCACAATTAAAAATGATGTATGCATCTGCGGAACAGTGTTTTAAATGTTGAATTGTATATTGGGTGCTTTTCCGGATGACAGCATGTCAAACAATTTCGAGGTAAACCCAATTCACTTATATGTCGTGCAACTCTAAATTGATAATTATCCATATTGATAGCATCTTCAATAAGCAAAATAGTCCATATATTAAAATATTTTAATAATTAATGCATCAATTCGGCGTCATTTTCGTTAACTTAGTGTCATTTTTGCAATTATAACGATATTTTTCTCACTCTGGGACAAAATATCGTCAAGTTGGAGATATTTTACTAAATGACCCCCGCCCTCAAGTTCGTCATATTTATCGCCAAACGTTACCGCCAAACAGAGAAAATGGCATTTCTTACATATAAATAACTGTTGGCAAATTGTTAGGCGTCAAAATGCAAAATCATTACACAAAGTATACGAGAATGATATTAACAAATTCAACGCAAAATATTACATATGAAAAGTGAACATATTTCTTAATAATTAATAACATTTATATAAATTTTTTAATAAATTCAATTGAAAGTGCACTATCTCGAGAATGGTCCATTAAAGAATTCTAAAATTTGTCTCAATCGTTATCTACTGAAAAATTACACAAGAAATGATTATTTACTTAACATTATTAACAGTTTTGAGATGTCGACGATATTTTCAATATTTTATTCGAAAATTTGGATGGTCTTCAAAACATTCTATTACATATAAAATCAATACGCTTCCAGTATTCACTGATTCTAATATTTGTACTAAATTTTGTTCTAAACGCTGCATTCATTCGTAAGACATCGTCTCCACAGACTCACGGCTGCACACATACACACAGACATCACTTCAAAAACGATCGATTCGAGTTGAGGGATGCTTGAAACGTGCTTTTCCGTCAAAAACTCTCATTCGAAGATGTATTCGATCCCGTCATAGTACTTTCCCTATACATTATACTATGTATGTAGGTAAAGTAACAATAATTCAAGGCTTCACATTGCACAAAAATATTTTCTAAAAATATGAAATTCCTAATATCAACAGAAATTTATCCATCCATTGTTTTTGTTAGTTCAATGTTATTTGAGGATTAACTTTAGTCAAGGAATCTTACACTCCACTTAACAAGGGAAATTCAATTACTCTGATTTCTAACAATTTCTCATTTAAATATAGCTCGATTAGTTACTTTATAATTTAATTAGTATAAACATTAATTAAGCAGATGAATCAATTGATTTTCATTGTATTACTTCATTAAAGAATAACTTTTAAGTATTCATATTTTATTGAGGACTTCGAATTTCAGTTAAATTCAAATGCTGTATATTTTGAGTATTTGAAGTATATTTAAAATATACTGTAGTTAGAAGTGAAAAAACATTTTTCCTAATATCAACATAAATTTATTTATTCATTGTTTTACAAATTATTCCAATGTTATTTGAGGATTAACTTTAGTCAAGGAATCTTACACTCCACTTCACAATTGTAATCCAATTACTCTGATTTCTAACAACAATTACTCATTTAAATATCGCTCGACTAGATACTTTATAATTTAATTAGTATAAACATTAATTAAGCAGATGAATCAATTGATTTTCATTGCATTACTTCATTAAAGAATAACTTTTAATATTTATATCCTATTGAGGACTTCGAAATTCAATTATCGTATATTTTGCTTCAAATGCCGTATATTTTGAGTACTTGAAGTACATTTAAAATATGCTGTAATTAGAAGTAAAAAAATATTTTCAGAAATATGAAATTAAAGAATACTCCATTTCTACTCTCTTTGCATGCATAATCTATATATATAAAGAAGAAAAGTGTGCATGTATGATCCACCATAACTGGAGAAAGGCTGAACCGAACTTCATGAAATTTGTCTTGGTAGTCTTGAAATCACCCCACAAAAAATATAGACCGTGTTTTGAGTTTCTACAACCAGTGGTTCTACCAGTGGTTGGTTAGCGCGCTGGAGTTGCACTCGGTAGGCCCGGGTTCGATTCCAGTCACTGCCAAAACTGCCGCCGTGTTCATGCGGAGTACGATCACGTTAAACATGTGGGTCCGAATGTCCTTCCGAGAGGTTGGTGGTAGGGGGAGGAGGGTACGGTCCCTGTGGATGCCTCCCCCACTGGGTTCCGGTCTAAATTGAGTGGCACTTCCCGACCGTCCAAACAGTTACCTTACACCTTTCTGGTAGGTCGGACGGTCTGGGTTTCATCAACAACAACCAGTGGTTCTTGAAATATTAGTGAAAAGCTACACTGTTTCCTAGGTGTTCTACTCTCTAACTCCATGATTCACAACGAAAAAGGTTGGACATTGTTGATATAAAACGTGAAAGTCAATTAAATCTGAGTTTTGTGGGAGTTTGCTGAACGTATTAGCCACTTTTGAAAATCGCAGGTTTGAGATATGAATTTAAATGGAAACTTTCACCAGGGTTTATTTCTCACGGGCTTACTCAACACTGAGTTTTGTGGGAGTTTATTAAACGTATTAGACACTTTTGAAAATTGCAGGTTTGAGATATGAATTTAAATGGAAACTATAATCATGGTTTATTTCTCACAGGCTTACTCAAGAACGAAAAGTATTAAAAAATCACAAGAAAGATCAATCATGCATAAAGCATTGATTATGAAACACTTTCCAACTTTAATTTTATTTAAACATCTCTAAAATGCGATACATTCAGCGGTAATATATCACAATCGGCCCTGTATGTTCCGGTGTAATTTTTATCATAGTTTTACATGGTAAATCCCGAGTAACGCCGGGTAATCGCTGCTAGTATAGTATATAGAAAAGTATTATGACGGGATGGAAAATTCTAATTTGATGCGGATTCACACATTTGAAGCATACCTGAATTCGAATCTAATGGTTTTGGAAGTGGTTTCTGCGTGTATATGCGTATGTCTATGCGTTCAGAAGTCTGGTAAACATTATCAAACGAACAAAAAATTTCGAAAACAATTTGGTACGACTATTACAAGCAGTGAATATTGAAACCCTACTGAGTTTAAATGCAATCAAACCAAACGTTCGGAAATTTCTTTTAAAAACTTCAAAGATTTTCTTTTTAAATCACAAAAAAATACAATAATATTAAAGAAATAATAATTTGTTATTAGAAAACAAGTGGCACTTATTTAATGTAGCATGAAACGTTCTTGAAATATTGCTCGTATTTTAAATAAATGTAAGAAATTACTTAAAATTTATAAATAAACCATTCATTTTCAACAATGTCTGTGCGTGTGTGTGTGTGTATGTGTGTGTCTGCCGAACAAATTGATAAACTCGAACATTCACTTTTTTAATTGCAATGAGAAATTAAAATGCATTTTCGGCTTGAATATACACATTTTTTTCTTTAAAACATCCCAAAAAGTGCCAAATATGAATGTTGGGTTCGAATTGTAATGCGAGTAAAAATAGAAAATAAATTATTAGAAAATAAGATATTAGAGAAATTAGAATATTAGATGAGATATTAGATATTAATGATATATTAGAGATATGAGATATTAGAATACTACAAAATAAAATAATTCTTAACTGTATCAAAATTCATTATGACATGTAGAAAAAATTTGTTGCACACACAAGATTCTTAAATGAAATACTTATTATTAAAACGAAAAGAGAAGCTGTAACAACAACAAAATTAACTGTGGTAAAGCATATTTTGTCCCTCTTTCTTTAATAAAATCTGATTACGCAACTTCACAAAACGATGTGAAAAAGAAAATCCGAATTTGAATTCCAAATATAATTACATTACACTTCTATCTTTTAGTCAAATTTTGAAAACGCTCATGAAAGAGTAAAACGTATTATATTTTATTATTCAAATTTAAAGAAATACATTTTCACCTGAATTCATTAACATTTCAAGAACAGAAAGTCATATTTAAGATTAAACAGATATACATAGTATAAAAATAGTTTTAAAAGGAGACTCTAAATTTCGAAAATAAAAATTTATCAGGTATTGTTCGGATAATTTATGCATTCTTCATAACCAGATATCAATTCGAGTTTTCAAAGGATATTCTAATTGAAATATCTTAAGTAATCCAAGAGACAAAGGATTTCTTAAAGCAAAATAATGGCAAATGAATTAAGAATGTGTCAAGATATTTAAAATGTTGCATAGGGGAGAGTGGAAACTGTGAACCAAGGGGATGCTGAGCCACCAGTGGTTTTTTTTTTTATTCATTCTACAGATAAATTACTACTACCTGGATGATTGCATTGAAGTACGGTGTTTTATTTCTGCAGAATGTCGTCATGTCGGACAATGGACAAATTCTTTGAAGAACAGTGACCACCGCTGGCTCAATGTTCCCATCTGGTTCAACGTTCACTATTTTTGCGTTTTAGTAACATTCGTAATTGTGAAATTACGAATTAAAATTATAAAATTAAAATTAATTTTAAAAAATTATTTCAATAGTTATTACTTTCCTTATATACATAATGTATAAGGAAAGTATTGTGTCGGGGTCGGAAATTCGAATTCGAGTTTTCGGCGGGAGAAAACGTTTCAAACATCCTTGATCACGAATCAAACATTTTTGAAGTTGAAACATGTCTATGTGCGTGTGTGTGTGTGTGTTAAAATATTGTGTGTGTGTGTGTGTCAAAGTATGTGTATGTGTGTGTGTCAATGAGTCTGTGGAGACGATAACTGACGAACGAATGAACCAATTCGAACGAAATTTGGTACAAAAATCACGATCCGTAAACACTGGAAGCCTATTGTTTTATACGCAATAAAATGTTCAGAACCTCCCTAAATTTTCGAGTGAAATTTTGAAAAAATCGTCAAAAAATCAAGACGCTAATAAAGTTACGCAAAGAGACATTTGTTATGTAATTTTTCATTGGAAAAAGGTGATTGACATAAATTTTAAAACGCTAACATGAACCGTTCTCGAGATATTGCACATTTTTCAAAAAAAATATCAAAAAGTCATATAAAATAAAAAAAAATATTTCCTATTGAGAAACATGTTCACTTTTCATATGTAATACCATGCGATAAATTGGGTGACATCATTCTCGTGGATCTAGCTCGTTCCATTTATGAAAAAAGATACTTTGAGTAATACTTTTGTATTTGAACGCCAATAGTCATTTATCTGCTCTAAGAATAACTTATTTATTCGTCCATAACGCTTGGGGAGATTTTGGCTACGAATTTGTTGGAATGTCGCCAACTTGGCGACTTTTTTAAATATTGCTAAATTAACGAAAAACTCGCCAAATGGATATAAATGACTCTATATCAATAACGACTCATTGATGATGACGATATGGAAAATGACGACTCATTAACGAAAATTCAATATCTTGGAAAGAATAGAAATATTTTGCTGTATACTACTGAAAGAATATATTTTTTTTACTGTAAAAGTAGTAAATTCATTGCATTATATAAGGAAAGTCATGTGCTGCCCACATCAGATTTCTTTAAATTAATAAACACAAAAAATAAAATTATAATTTTGTATATTAGGTTACAGGGAATCACGGCCCAGTCACCGAAAACATAGACTTCCAAAACTTGGAATAACTTCCAATCTGATAGGGGAATAACTTCCAACGTCATAGGGGAATAACTTCCAACGTCATAGGGGAATAAACTTCCAACCTGATGTGGGAAATAAATAAGAACACTTTACAAGAGGCAGAACAAGGACTTTTGTCTATCCAGAAAGCAACACAGCTATTTGATAGTTCTCATCCTACAATTTGCCAATCTGTTCAAGGATAATCCTAAAACTAAGAAATTTGAGACAAATTACTGCAATCGAAAAATTTTACTGCTAAACAATAACTGGAGCATTGAAAATAAGTAAAAAATGCCATAATTTGTGTTATGGTTTAAACAACCACTATCTGTCTTGAGATAGCTTTCACGTTTGACCACGAAAATCAGTTTGACAAGCATCGTATATGTAGTCCCAGAATGTTGGGGGAAAATGAAAAATCTGGTACTAATTGATTTCAACTATATTGAGATTTGGAAGGGAATTTTGGTGTTCAATTCCTGATAAAAAATTTCCAAGATAGTGAGGGAGCTTTTTACATGCTTGAAGTAGACAAAGTGACATCTATACATAAAATAAGTGCCAGAGCTCACTACAACAATGTAAGAATATGTGTCACTGCAAAAAGACAACAATCGCTTGCTAACAATTTTAATGTTCTTTAAATTTCCATTTTATAAAATTATATTAACGTAGGTTGATTCATTCATTATTTTTCCTCAGATTAGCTTAACATTTATCATCTTAGAAATAATATGTGCTAATAGTTTTACAAGTATCGTTCTCATACTATTATTTTGTTTTATAAAATAAATGTGGAAGATTCAAGAGAAAACAAGAAAGATCACTCATGCATAAAGCATTGATTATAAAAAACTTTACAACTGTGCAATTTCATTTAAACATCTATAAAATGCGATACATTCAGCGGAGATATATTTTAAATTATCACCGTACTACAATAATTTATTTTACTTAAAAATTTAAAACCATGGCAGTAAAAGTACTTTCCAACTCCATGCTTAAAACGTCATCAAAAAAGGCAATGCTATAAAATCATCTGCTTCTCTATGTAAAATCAATTAATCTTTCATTCATATCAGCTATATTCCAAACTCCAGAGCTAAATAATTTTGCGTTAAGAAAATTTAGCAATTCTTATACAATTCATCTTACAGCTTGATTTGGTTACTTTCTGCATACGTTAAAATTAGGCTCCGTTGTAGAAATAATCAAAGTTTGATGATCATTTAAACTAAAAAATATTATAATTGCATTAGCTCAGAATATAGATGCACAGAAAATACGCAAAACTAAAGCAGTTTTAGGATGAATGCAACGCTAAATACAAATTTAAAAGAACTTTAAAAATCACGATTTTGACATTAGGAAAAAAGATGAATGCCATGTTTCATTTTGAAGTGGGTCACATGATCTCTTCACATAATATGGGTAGAAGACCCAGACCGTCCGAATCATCCAGAGGACACGAGCAACCATATGGGTGTAATAATTTTAATTTTTATTTCAAAAACTACCGAACATATTTTGCTAAATTTTTTTTATATATTTTATGGCATATTTTGAATATTTCTTAAAATTTTCAAAGCAATTTATGAATTTTAAATTTGCTTAAAAATATTTTTTGAAAAATTAGGTCCCATAGGGTTCAATGTATTGCACTTTGTCAACCCGAGTTCAATCCAAAACTAATTGGGTGATACTATTCAATTACATTCCCATATGTCCCACAGACCGTCTGAACAACATACTGAAATTTCATTTTGATAAAGTCATGTTTACGGCAGTCATCGTGTGAACAGACAGACAGACAGACAGACAGACAATCAGAATCACCAAAATCATAAACACTTTTCAACTATGTTGGAAAGTGTTTATGATTTTGGTTTGGAAAATGTGTAATGTATAACGCATCAGTGAAAAAAGAAAATTATTTGATATGACATTTAATATGGCATAAGTTAATATGACATTTTAAGACTGAAATTTAGTTAATATATCAAAGAATCTTACTATTTTATTTAGGTTTTCCTATAGGTAATTAAATAAAATAAGTGCAGCACAAAAATGCAACAAGAAAGATCAATCATGCTTAAAGCATTGATTATGAAACACTTTCCAACTTCAATGCAATTTTATTTAAACAGTCGAAAATGCAATACTATCCTCGGTAATATTTAAAAACTTATCACAATACTACATTAATTTATCATATTTGAAAACTTAAACCTTCATTGAAAAACATGAACTTTATTCAAATGACGGCATTGAAATAAAAATTGCCTGGTTTAAATATCTCTAAAATGCGATACATTCCACGGTAATATTTTTAAAACTATTATAATGCTACGATAATTTATTATATTTAAAAACTTCATCGAAAACAACTGAAATTAATTCAAATGACGTCATAGAAAAAATAACAAGCCTGGATCTCTCTATAAAAACGGAATTTCATTCATAACTTTCTCCCATTCATTTCACTCATCACAATACTATACTAATTTATTTTATTTAAAAATTAAGACCGTGGAGTCACAAGTAATTAAACTCTATGCTTAAAACTTCATCGAAAAAAATCGTCCTTTTTATAAAGACAATTAATATTTCATTCATATCAGCCATGCAGGCTCCATGGACTAAATTATTTTGTGTTAAAAGAAATATAGCAATTCTAATACAACTCATTCTACATATTTTGCTGTTTACATTTTACATAGGTGAAAAGTAGGCTTCGTTATAGAAACAATCAAATTTGGATGAGCATTTAAACTTAAATATATTATAATTGCGTTGTTTCAGTATGTAGATGCACAGAATTTAAGCAAAAACAAAGTAGTTTTAGGACGGATACAACACTCAATATGAATTAAAAAGAACTTAAAAAATCACGATTTTGAAACAAGATGGATGCCATATATCATTTTGAAGTGGGTCATGTGATCGTTTCATATCATGGTCACGTGATCGTTTCATATAAGAGGTGTAATTATTATTTTAATTTTTATTTAAAAAACCACTGAATATATTTCGCTGAATTTTTTTTATATATTTTATGGAACAATTTAAATAATACCTAAAATTTTCTAAGCAATTTGTGAATTTTAAATCCGCTTAAAAAATATTTGAAAAATTAGGTCCCATAGGGTTCAATGTATTTCATTTTTTTAACCCGGGTTCAATCCAAAATTAATTGGGTGATATTATTCATTTATATTCCCATAAGTCCTACAGACCGTCTGAATAACATACTAAAATTTCATTTTGATTAAGTCATTTTTACGGCAGTTATCGTGCTAACGGACAGACAGACAGACAGACAGACAGACAGAATGAACAAAGTCATAAACACTTTTCAACTTTGTTGTAAAATGTTAAAAAATGGTTCTGTGGCCCCTATTCTCAAACATGCTTTAATTTCCAATAAACTAAATATATTTATTCAGATAGAAATTCACAATTGCATGTAAATCAGTTTTCGAGAAAAATAAACGGTAAATAAATCAAAGGCACTTTATCAAATTTAAAAACACTTATTGTTCTTTTAACTATGTTCTCTTAATAATACTTAATGTACTAGTAGTCACTCGCCATAGAAGTATAGTTCTTATTATTTAGGTATTTTTCAGAGATCAAAATACCAAAAATTCTTACTTTTTTAAACGCAAATTATAACTCAAGGTCTAAATTAACTTACATTTATGTCAATTTGAAAACTATCACCATTTTGGTAAAATTCCTGCATATTCTTTTCTGGCCAAAGTTCCAGCACAATTAACACACTTATAATATTTCTCACCAAAATAATTACATTGACAATTGATTGGTCAATGTAGAGGGAAACTGAAAAATAAAGATAGAGAGTAAATGTTCAATCTAGAATCGTCATTTGTCAACTGAGTGAGAGATTTTATTTTCTTTCTATTGTCTGTACCTCAGAGATAGGTTGCAATAAGGGTATATAGCTTATTCATCGTCGAGATTTAATTACGGAACGAGATTTTTTTTTCAGCAAACTGGGGCTTTTATATAATCTTATATACCAAGAAAATTACGATTGGAGAGTAGATGACTTGGAAAGGAGGGCATTTATTTTGTATATAGAGGGGGAGAGTATAGCTATGGAGTGAAAAACAATTCATGAAAATTAACTGAAGAGTGGCTCAACTTGACTTACTCATACCAGAATTCATTTCAGTAACTTTGTTTTACAAATTTTATAAGAAAAATTTTAAAAAATCGGTAACGTGGGTCCCAATGATTACACTTACAGAATATTACCCTTCATTTTAAAGAGCTTGAAAAAATCTTGCGATTGACACCATACATGACAATGTATCTCCAAGGTGGGTATCTTGCATCCACCCCCCCGAGGAAGCCAATAACGCAAGTAAAACGTTTATGAGTGATTATATGAAATTTTATCCTATACTGCCATGTTAAAAAATATAAAATTTCGAATATATTATTTCGAAGTTTTCGGTCTAATTTTTAAAAAAAATGCATCTACTTTTAGACTTTGTTATAACAAAGACGGGCATAAAATTTTAAGAAAATTCATTAATATTTGTAGCCGCTATTGTGTACACAAAAAATTGACCATAGACATACATACAGACAGACGGACAGACATCACTCCAAAAATAACCTAAACGTGTTTAGAAAGTCTTAAAAGATATATTGGTATCAAAATCTCGATTTCGAAAATTTTCATGAAAACAATACTTTCTCTTGATATTTTATATATTATGAGAAAGTAAAAATGTTTATTTCTTATATTTTTTTCCAATGGCCAGGCAATTGATATATCATCATTCGCCTATACACCGGCCAGAACCGTGAACCTGTTAGTCGCCACATGACGTTGCCCCAGCACACCAGTGGGGTCGAAACACATCGTGCTCAACCACAAAACATCCATGCCTGAAGATGGGATTCGAACCCATAACCCGGCAGCCGAACGATCGCTAGGAAACGGTTGCCTTGACCGTTCGACCACCGCGTCGGCTTATTTCTTATATTTTTCAGGTCATATCTCATTTTAACAGCAATTTCTTGAAGAAAAACAGTAATTTTTCACAATTCTTGTAATAGAACTTAGCACGTCAGATTTTAAAAATTAAATTGTGTAAGTATTATTTCCTTCAGCGTCAACAATCGACCTGTTTAGTTCATCAACAATCAACCTGTTTTGCTTCCTTCAGCGTCAGCAATCAACCTGTTTATTTCAATGTTTTCGTTCTTCCAAAATGAAAAAGTTTTCAGATTAGCGATGGCGCAAACATCATAGTTTTGAAAATCACGAAGATACGTCGTAACAGTAGCATTATTTAATGGTTATTTCATGGTTCTATTCGAAAATTTGGGATTTTTCGAACATTAGATTGCATTAATTTAAAATCTATAGGGTTCCAATATTCACAGATTTTAATATTTATACAATTTTTTATGTTCGAAATGTTAATGATGTATCTCATCCACAGACTCACGATACACACACATACTTACACACTAACATACTTACACACGCATAGGCAGACATCTCCTAAAACGAAATTCTTGAAACGTGCTCTTCCGTCATAAACACGAATTCGAATTTTCGACCCCGTCATAATACTTTCACCATACATTATACTACGTACACTGTAAAACATTTGCGAGCGTATTACTGAAAGTTTCAGGGGAATCAGCTGTCCTTAATGGAGATTAAGTTTTCTGATAGTTATGAATATATATGTATATATACAAAATTAACGCTTCGGCAGACGATAATTAGCTGAATATTTCAGAAATGAAGCTGGAATTTTCATGAACGCCTGTAATCGTGGCTTTTTTTATCAGTTTGCCGAAAGTATCAACAAAGTAGCTGGGAAAAAAAATGAGCAAATGTTGCTAAATGTTTTAGAGTGTTTATAGGAAAAGTAATAACATCTTGCCTCTGCTTCAAATAGCAGAGTTCCCCTATCCCTTTGTACTTATTACACGCCTGGATATTGGTTCACTATTGTACTGGTATTATATTGCTAAGGTGTAATTTTACTAATAACATTTGTTTTAAATACTTAAATGAAGTTTATTTTATCTGAAAGTTTTTAAAAGTTCTCCCCCAAATATCAACAGTGCGCACATGGTTTTTCCATCTCCTGTATATTATTAACTATCCGTTGATAATCTTTATCTTTCTGTACATTAAATAGAAGGATTAAATTTAAGATTTATTGAGAACGGGGTTTTAATTTAAAACAATTAAGCGTCGCGAATACTTTAAATGACTTTTGATAATATTTTGAAAAACAGAAAGGCCTGTAAAATAAGATAACAGCATTTCAGAAATATTGTTTCTAGTCTGGTTAATTAAAATTTATTTATCGATAGATAATTAGAAATAAGTATTATGAACATATTTTTTTACAAATTTTACTAACTGAAAATAATACAAATCATATTACGTAGGCAACAAATTACTTTCCCTACATAATGCAATATCTTTACTCCTTCCAGAGTAAAATACTGATGTACAAAATTCACGACACAATATTTTTGGCTGTGAATTGCATATAGGCATTTATTACTTTTCTTAATGACAACATGAAATATATTTCGAATTCCCAAATTAACTTATATTTGGCTGAAACTTGTAAAGTTTGTGTCTCTTTATTCTCTTCGTTGCCTTTGTAGAGGTTTTCTACTTAATCTCTCAAAAGTGACTTAACTTAGAATATTTGATATTTCGACTTTCGGTCTAAGAGCAATAACACAAGACTGCAATGTTTATATATAACTCAGTTTATTGGGAACCTCACAGAAGTTACAGCAGCTTGTTATTTAAAGCAACGGGCAAAATATACACTAATTGTTATTACACACGCCCAGATAGATGACGATTATACAAGCTACTACAATATACTAGGTTGATGGTAATGCTTACATGGATACGTATTTAAATCTTATATGCTTACCCTGGCATTCTGTTACTTCGTCCCGTATTGCGGCCAAACCCCGAATACTAGACTCTTCCTAATCATCGTTGTATCAATTGGGGTTTCCTTCCACTCACTACTCGAGTTCTCCATCGTCTACTCAAAAACCTTTCTTTCATTCCAAGAACCTTCTACTTAAGAATCCACTAATCACGCAGCCGCTACTCAAGAAGCTACTGAAACTCTCACAATCCGAAACAATATTCCTATTCTACCGCAGGAACGCAGAAAATGCTGATTAGCTCGCTGATTCGTCTAGCAACTGAACCAGTTAGGATGGTTAGTTTAAAAAAACATAAATTATAATACAAACTGGGGGAAATAATAATCGAAAGGTTATTTAGACCTCACAAACTAACTTAGAAATTATACATTTTAATAGTATACACAAAGCAAAAGTAACAACCATCTAATTATCCTATGTAGAGCTTCAAATCTTCGGATCTATAACAATAAAGAAAAATGTATGCAGTTTCGTGTCATCCGTAGTGGAAAATAAGGCTTCCTGTGGCCATGAAATTTGGCATACTGGGTACCTTGTCTCCATAGAGGAAACAACAAATCATGATTTCTAGTTTATTCAAATCATTTTTCCTTTCTTTTAATATGTTATTTGCTAATAAATGTTGACGCGCCATTTTGGGGATGTTCACAAAAGCGGTCGAAAATATTATTACACAGTTTTTGTCTTACACCATCGGAAAGTTCGAAGAATTTTCTGTCAAACAAACTTTGCACAAAATTCGTATTTATAGTAAACATATTTTCATGAATTTTTAAAATATATATACTTTTTGTATTCTGACGATGTAATCCATTTGAAAATTGTAATATACTATAAAAATTGACTGACAATCAGATCTTCATACTTTAATAGGCGTTTCTTCGAATATTACATACTGATTCAAACAAAAAATGATGTTTCTGGGGTTATGAATTAATTAATTATGATTTTTATAGGTTATTTCTGTATCGCTAAAGATTCAGCTCCGTTGTACGACAATTTTCGTAAGAAGAAAATTTGGCCTTCCCCGCATATAAGCTGTGGATAAAATCTCTCATATTCTCCTCTTCATATTCCGCGGTGTACTTTTACAATCACGTGATTTTTGCAAAGGTGGAAGTTTCGACTTTCTCTGAAGTTATGATGTCACAAAATCTGCAGCCATGCAGATAGAGTTTGGGAACGAAGACAACGTCTAAGATATTTGACGCGCTGAAGGTAATTTTTGCCCATTTGCATGCGCACCCACGCAATTTAGGCCGTATCGAATGAGCGTATTTAGGTCGTATTACGACCGCCAAAAACCAATGACTATACACCTCACTTTCAGCCGTTTATTATTATCTATAACAATAAAATAAATTATCTGTTTGCATGTCTGTCTAACTGCATGTGTCCCGCGGAAAATATCTGCATGTGTCTCGCGGAAAATATCTGCATGTGTCACGCGGTTATCTGTTTGCATGTCTGTCTCCTGCAGCCGCGAAATTCAATTCAAAGGTACTTGGCCTCTGATGATGATACATCATGGTGAAAATTATTATTTTAATGTAAATAAGTTTTCAGTCATATAAGTTTGAGGCGAGATTTTTGCACAAATCATTTTCTTAGAGATCGAAAATATCATTGCTGAATTTCAATCTTAACACCATCGGAACTATCTACTAGTTCTAACAATCTTCCAATCGCCCTAACTTGAACACACCAGCCTAAATAGACCATCCTGAACACACCAGCCTGTATTAAGCTGAATTCCTGTGCCAAGCCAATTACCCAGAGCTGTGTTGAATAGTAGAATGACTCCTGAGAAAAGTATACTGGAACCTTTATATCCTGAATACCACACAGCCGAAATGAATCTTCATTACGGTGCCACAATCAATTGTCCAAAGCTGCGTGGCACCTGAAATAATCCGGAACCAACTCTAATAGACCTCCGGTGCGGATTTAATGAAATACTCTTGAGTCTTTTTTTTTATCCTACGTCCGTCTGCGGCATCTCTGCCATCAATCGTCGAGCAGCCCAATAAAATGAAGAAAGAGTATACAAACGAGAGTAAAAATTAGCCTCCATAGAGTTGTCTGTAGCAAACTTTAAAATAATGGGGCAGTTCTTGAGGTGGTCACCGTCCATATCACCCTGGAGGCACAGAGGGCAGCAAGCTGTATCCTTAACGCCTATCCGATGTAAATGTTTTTGCAGGTAATCATGTCCAGTTGTCATATGAAAGCAAGCAACTCCAACAGACTGAGGCAAGGAACTAGGGATTTTATTACACTTGTTGAGCAGGATTTTCCAACTCTTATCCATAGCAGTATCAACATAAAAGGACAATCTATTTACTTTTATTTTATTGTAAATAATTCTTTTAATATTCCGGAGAGGCAGGGGGGGGGGACCAGGCTATACCATAAGAGAGCCAGCCTTGGCAAGTTTATCCGCCTGCTCATTCCCAAAAATATCACAATGGCTCGGAATCCACTGAAGGGCAATGCTTTCTCTGGTTTTCTTTAAATCAAGAAGCTTCATTCTACAAGAATGATCCTGGGCATTTTCGTTATAGTTCAAATTGGTAAGGGACAAAATAGCAGCCTGTGAATCAATAAAAAACACAATATTATGATCAAGGCTGTCTGTTAATTTATCAATTGCATATATTAGACTCTTGAGTCTAATATACTGAAATCCCTGTGCCCGGCCTGCCTTCCCGGTTTGTGCGAGCTATCTCGAATAGGGACGTTTTACCATAAAATTAGAGCTATTTTCCCTGGAGCAACCACAATGGATATTATCAATTTAGACTTCGAAACCTTTGGACTTCGAAAGAATTGCAACAACTCCGGGTGGGTATGAAGTATTGTTAAGACATATCCTCTGAAATCGTGTATGTATTCTCAGGACTACGAGAATGAGTTCAGATTTCTGGATAACTAACATGTTTATTTACAGGCACAGCGTAAACAGGAACAATATACGGCGAATAGCTCGATAATTATCACACAAGATGACTAAACAACTGTCAGATACAGTAAAACAGGAATTAAACGCACCACTGATTTCACAAAACAGCCGATACTATTCTTAAAACATTGGCGTATCTCACAATACAATGCAGCTCGTATCACATCAACTGCTCTCAAATTGAGCCACCTCCTTTTATATGCACTCCGTAGAAACTGCCAGAAGTGAGTCGTATTCTCCAGAAGATTCATTATTTCGAGAAAGTTCGAGTACATTCGAAAAATCGCCGAATGCACGATAAATTGTCAAATCTGGCAACCATGCTCTTTGTTTAAAATGAAAACCCTGCATTGAAGTAATACGAATTGCTGTCTTAAACGGTTTTTTCCCCTTCTGGTTCACAAAAAAGCCTCCGATGAAGACATTTTAAATATTCGTAACATTATCATAGAATTTGATAAATAAAGCTTTAATTTATTTATGTAATAGGAGAATGCATTACTATATTTCAATAAAAATAACATTAGTCTTATTTGAAGAAAGTAATTGAATTGAAAACGAGGTCGAAGTAGGTCAACGTTCGGGGTTTTGCTATTAATCAACTCTAATAATTAATTAAATATCATTATGCGGATTAGAGAAACCCATTGAAATGACGTGTGTGTATGATAATTATGCGTGATCAAATGCCAAAGTTCAAAGTAGACAATCATGTACGATATGAGAGTTATGAATCCACTCTTAATTTCATTCTGAAATGTTGAATTTGGCTCAAGAGAGTAATTAGCAGGAATTTGGGTACGGTTATTACAATGAGAGAATACTGGAAAGCAATCGGTTTGAAATGCATTCAAACTTTCAGACGATATTTAAAATTTTCAAATGGAATTTTGAAAAAATCATTAAAAATTGGGACATCCATTAATATGAACAGATAATCATTTTATTCATATTTGTTTATTTAAAAACAAATGACACAGACTTTAGAACGCCAGTTCAGACCGTTCTTGAGATATTGTACGTTTTTCAAATAAATTTATCTAAAAAATTACATGAAATTGAAAATAGTAAGTGTCGTCAACTTTGTATCACTTGGCGATAAATTTGACAACTGTGGTGAATAATTTGGAGACTTTTCAGAACTGGTTCCAAATTGACGAAAATATCCTCAAATTAGCAAAAATAACGCTAAATTTACGAAAATCATACCAAACTGGTGAATTAATGACTAGTATCTTTTAATACATGGACTATATTGGGTAGCAAATGCTAAAAATATTTCCAATTGTCAAGTTATATTTTCTTAAAATATATAAGTTAATCAATTCAATATATTTTTACATATTGACAGTCAGATGAGCGCCAAATAATTAGTGTACTGTTCGGCGTTAAAAATATTGCGCCGTGAATCTGTCACATTATTATTTCGCATTGAAAGAAGTAAAGTAAATGCATTATGTAGGGTAAATCATGTGTTGCCCACATCAGATTATTTTTAAACTGCTACGTCCTTGTTAAAATTGTATGTCTAAAATTGTATGTACAAAGTTTTCATTCTAGTCCTGTTTTAAGTCGTGTCTGGATATTAATCACACCCACCAGATTTTAGGGAAATTTACATTTTCAGAGAAAACTAAAGTATTGTTTTGTTGTTTTTACTTCGCAAAATGAAAAAGTATATCTCAGCAGGGAAGAAGTGCGTGGTTTCAATTCCTTTAAAAGAAATAATGTTATTTACATATCTGGAGCACTCCTGCTTTTTCGTCAGATATAATTTTCTGAATAAAATTACGGAATGATTTCTTAAAAAAACTTTCAGGAAAATGGAAAGGAAACTTCAGCAAACGTGAAGTTCGCTTTCCATTAAAAAAGAAGAGCTAAAAATATAAAATGGTTTCAAAATATTAATCACGCCTTCTAAATTTCAGAAACTTTTGCATTTTCAAAATATTTTAAATGAAGGTATATATTTTTGTAGTTTGTATTGAAAAATGAAAAGGGGCTTCTGCATTCGTAAGCACTTCCTAGCGTCTATCATTACTTAATTACTATCATTACTATCATTACAAGTAGGGGCATTTGAGTTCAACCATAAGTACTTTTGGCTCTGATCACCCAGAAATACTGTTTATTCGTCTGAAATTGCAAATATACAGGGTGGTCCAAAAGTCCTTGACATATTTTAAAATTAAATATAAACTCAAGTAATTGCCGTACGATAGTGAGGTTTGGACTAAAATGCTTTCCACGTTGAAAAGTTTTGGTTAAGAAAATAAATAAAATTAGTTCCAAACTTTGCCCATAGATGGTGCTGTACCTTAAAAATACCAAAAAAATGCATAAAAACTGAAGACTAGTAGTTACAGAGCATTTTTTTTATCCGTTACCATATTTCAATATGTGAGCCCTTTGTAGCTCGAACCACATCCAAACGGTTCTCCATTTCCAACGCAGATATACAAACATTTGACAAAGTAGCGCCATCTATGGGCAAAGTTTGGCACAAATTTTTTTATTTGCTTGACCACAACTTTTCAACGTGAAAAGCATTTTAGTCCAAACCTCACTATCGTACGGCAATTACTTGAGTTTATATTTAATTTTAAAATGTGTCTAGGACTTTTGGATCACCCTGTACTATCGGGAAAACATACTGTTCAAACTTTTTACTTAAAACTAACTTTCTGCAATAGTTAATAGTATGCAAAGAAAATCGAATTTTACAAATTTTCAGAAAAATATTCCTTAAACCCCCATATTTTGGATAATTAAGAATTTGTCTAAATTCTGAACTTCTGATATGTTATTCTGAAAGAGCGAATATATTTAAAAAGGAGCTATGAAATATTCAACATCCCACTCTTCTCTCTTATGCTCATTACCGAATTTCTCAATACATGTCTTTTGAGGGAAATACACGGTTACAAAAAATATATGGATCCATAAGATATTGAGCTACAGCCACAAAACTATGTATGTACCGTTTAAGGAGATATGTGTCGCAAAACATGTTGACATTTTGGCGACAAGTGTCGATCAAGATAATAAGCGCTTTAAATGAAGCACATAATCAAGTAGTGCTTTCACGCCAACTAATGTGAATTCAAACATAAATAGACAGTTACCATCCCTCTATCACTAAGAGCAAATAAGAAAAGGTGATGTGACATTACAGTAGGAATGAACAAGTGTGATCCCACAGAATGAAAGTGTAGGACAAGAGTCATCGGAGTTTCGATGGTTAGCCAGTATGCAGTGAACACGCAAAAAAGGGAATACCACTAAGTCCATTGCTGTTACACAATAATTATCAAGTGTGCATCTTCAGTATAATAACTGTTGAGTGACAGCAGGATGTTTGCCGAGGAGCTAATAAGTGGTCTCACTGTATCTAGAGCATTTATAGTCGCTACCAACAAAAGTAGTGTTCCCACTGCAATATAATATATGTGCTAGAATGTGCTATATTCATTCGTCACTAGAGTTTATCCAATGCCATGAAAATTGGAGTAACTCTTTATTTCTTCTATGTTAAAGTCGGTCACGGAGGGAACGAACAATTTAAGTACTGATATCAGTAACGGAGAAAGAACTCAAATAGGAATAAGTGGCAGTTATATTTCTAAAATTAGAATGTATAGGATTTTAATGTATTTCTAAATGCTATATTTGTATATATATCCACGTTCTGGGTGTCGCTCTTGACGACCACATGACTTAAAAATCCAATCTACCAGGTGAACTATTAAAGCCGTGCATCCCCTGCGCTACAGAGGGTCACCCCTTTCTCTGGAGTATAATCTTCTCCTCTACAAACAAGTCATTACATCTTTGCTGTTGTACACCGGCCCCGTTTGGGATTCGGCAGTAAAAACACATATTGGGAAATTTCAAGTTATCCAAAATAAACTACTACGGATGATCACCAAATATCCGTGGTTTGTCCAAAACAAGGTTATTCATTACCACCTTAAAGTATCTTGCGTTGAAGAGCAAATTCGAAAACTCACTCAAAAATTCTACATCCAAAACTTTGAGAAAGCCTGTCTGGCAGAAATAAATCTGAACCATGACCTGCGGCCGACGTCCAGAAAACGCCAACAGCAACGTATTATTTCTGACCCAAGGTGAACTTTCAATCAACGAACTTTGAGAACTCGCCTTCCAGTCCTGCCTTCGCCGGTTTAACTCAAAGACGGACTACAGATGGCGCCACAATTCAGTCTTTGCAGTGCAAGCCATCCCTCGTAAACACACACCTCGTACCACTAAACAGGAAGAAGCTACAATGAGCTACGCGTACTTGCACTAGAAACCAGACTTTTTCTTCGAGAGCACTGCTCCTCATTAAACCTTCTTCTTCTCTCTTCACTTTCCACTTTTTTCTTAACTTTTCTTCTTAGCAATAATTCTGATGATGCCCATAGGCCAAGGTAGTGCAGACCACGCCTACGAGACCTCGTCTCAGCCAATCATCTACAAGTATCGGTGAAATGGAATGCTCAGACGAACACCGCATCGCTCTATATGTAATAATCGCTATAATGCGTAATGCTAAAGAAAATTGCTTACCTTTCGACGTGGGGATGCGTGATTTCTCCATCAGGTGCATCGAAATTTAAACGCCTTAGATCCTTGGATATATCCACGTAAAATTTAGTGATTCCAATTTAATATTAATCAAGGCATGTAAAATAAAAATGTGGCCAAATTAAATTTAAGGATTTATTGGATTTTGTCTCATGTCATTCTCTTGTACTCGAAAGCTACTGGAGATTTTTATACTCCACCCTAAGTGAAGACATCAAAGTCATTTTATTTAGAATTTGGTAAGGACGACTTACCTTATCACAATGTGCAAATGATTGGAATTTGGGAGCAAGAAATAAAGTTTTATTAAGAAATGGTGGTAACACGAAGATGACATTTTAGTATATGGTAAATCCTCCATTGGCAGCTACATAAGCCGATACATATAGTTTTTAAATATGTTATCACATCTATTGTTCTTTGAAATTCTGTTAATGTCCAAATATAATTCTTTTATGGGCACTCCATGATTTTATTTTTAGTCACACATGATCAAGTTTGTTGTAATAGCTAAAAATTATTTTTTACTTTTTAGTGCATTTTACTAAAACCGTGTAACTTAAAAAATATTTTTTTATATATTTTGTTTATAAATTTTGGTTCTGAACGATGCGTTTGTGCCCATATGGTAATATTCACAACAGTTAACTCTGTTTTAAAATTTTACAAAATAAAACTTTAAAATAAGTAACATAGTTGCTTTTCATGATACTTATATTCATCTGCGAAAACAAGGGAATTGTCATATGAGGTTAATTTTACATATTTTATACTTTTGAAGTCCTATACATTTATGTAAATAATTTGTTATAAGCAATATTAGTCAGTTATTTCTAATCCTATGTAGTTATGAGCATGAAAAAGTTAAAGATATTTAAGGTACCGTTTGAATCATTTTTCATGATTGACATATTTAAAAAGTTATGAACCATAAGAAACCTGTCAGATTAAACAATAAACAAAGAAAATTTCGGCTTGTAATGTACTCGCGCATATGAGGAATGCGAGCTGCGAGAGATTTCAAATTAAACCTAATTTAACAAAAAATATGAAGATAGTAGTATAAAAAATTAATTTTAATATTTGGAATCCTAATGCAAAAGGGCATGTACATTTTTATAATTTGAATATTAAATTAACCTAATTGGAATACAGAAAAACAAGTAACACATTATGAGGAAAGCGGGCTGTGAAAGATTTCAAATTAAAACTTAATTTAACAAAACATTAGAAAATTAGTAGTATAAGAAATTAATTTTAATATTTGGAATCCTAATACAAAACATATACCCTTTTAGAATTTGAACTAATTAGAATACAGAAAAAACACATATATAGAATTACAGAACCACATTTAAATCGCAAAAACGCCTTTAATATACAGGAGCACGTTTAAATCAGAATGCATTCAAGTGTTGCATTCTGATAACTGTGCTACTAGTGTTGCTTTGCTAACTATTTAAAAGTTGTTTACTTGTTATTTGTACGAAGCGTACTGAACGAGCGCGATTTAAGAGTGGTCGTTTCACCCTGTTACAATTTGTTTCAATTACTGCAATCGAAATTCCTCACATCTGTGTACAAATTTTCATCTTCCTACCTATTAAAGTTTTCGAATAAAAGAGATGACAAAATTCAGACAAATGTTGATTTCGCTTCGTTAGAAATGGAAAATAGCTTTGCTCGTCCATAACAATATATTTTAAAATCGTCTGAAAGATTTACTATTTACAAATATCAAACCACTCTAGAAATTAAAATTAAAAATATGTCTACTAAGTCCGAGTGGGAAAAGGAAACTAATATTTTTTATAAAATACTAGCAGCGTACCCGTTCTTCGTACGGAGTATATAATATAAAGAAACTTAAAATTCATAACCATGTGCAAATTCCTATAGTATACTAAATGACATTTTTAATCAAAATATTTAATACAATGCTCCTAAAAAGAAGATTAAGAATATCTGTTCTCGCTATACAAAATTATCTTCACGGGTAGATCCGAAGAATAAAATATCCCGGCTCCTTTTGTATGCAAATTTACAAAAAAAGGGGGGAATTGTATCAATATATGCAAAACGAAAGCATTAAAATTGTATGGGATTCGCACTACTTATATAGTCGCAGATTAGAAAATATACCAGTGTGTTAGTAGAAGATTACTCTCACTACAACATGAGTCTCAAAAATCTTTGCCAAAATAAAACAGATGACGTAACAAATTGAAAATATCAATTATTCTCGTAATCTTTATAACAGAAGGTCGTACTTGATTCCAATATATGCCAATATATATCAAAATATATGCCAATATACCTGTAGTACTTATATTCACGTAGATTAGAAGATATACCCGTGTATTTGTAGAAGATTACACGTACAACGTACAATATATGAGTTTAAACAATTTTTGTCATAATGAAACAATGGCATAATAACTTGAAAATATCAATAATCCCCGAAAATGTCAATAATTATAATGTTTAAACTTGAGGACCGTAATTGATATTATCCAGTCAAAAATGCAATGTCAGTGAAATTTATTTTCTATAAATATCTTTATTATTCAAATCGGAAAAGATTTAATAAAAATCGTATGCCGCATAACACGTTGGATTTACATCCATTGCTAAACGACATGATATCATTTGCTTCAAGTAAATTGATGGAAATCATATCGTCTAAATAATGCTATCTCCATGGAAGGTTTGACGACATTTTCGTCAATTTAGCGATAATTAAAAAAACACCAAATTTATCGCCAAGTGAGACTGTAAAACTGATAGCCCCATTTTGTGACAAATTGACGAAACATCATAACAATATTATCCCCTAACAAAACACAATAATTTCATTTATAAAGCGCAATTTTATCAATTTCATGATATTTTTATAGATTTACAAACATTTTTATCAATTTGGTGATATTTTAAAAATTCGCTAAATGTGTTACTAAGTAGGATAGATGGACGGACCGACAAATGTTACCGAAACATCATTTCAATACTCTCTTCTAAAAAGCGAATTTAATTTCATTGATTTACGTCGTTTTTATCAATTTGGCGATATTTCCGTCAATTTGGCAAAGTTTAAGAAAAGTTACCAAGTTAGCGATATTCTGCGAAATTCGTAGCTTTGAATGTGAAGAATTGAAGAATAGAATATCCTGATCACGTTTCTATGTACTAAATGAAAACACTAAAATTGTATTAGAAGATACACCCTTTCTACTCTTTTTCTGTTTCAACAATCGGCTAAATGAATTTATTGGGTAAACACAATATGTGAGTTTATTAGCTAAACAAAATATATATGCTCGAAAACTCTTTGCCAAAATAATGAAAGTGATGTACACAATCCGCAATTAATATAATTAAAAGAAATATCAAACCATTCATTTATAAAATATATTTTTACATCCATATATTTATTATTCAAATAGAAAAAAAAATAATAAATATCAACAAACACATTTAATTTAATTTCTTTGCTGAGCAACATGATATAAGATAGATTCTTTCTCATAAACTGCGGAATTAAATAATCATTTTGATTTCTTTATACTTTTCGTCGTTGAGTAAATGCTTGTGAATAATAAACCATGGAGATAGATTTTCCATTTAAATTCATGTTTCAAACAATTCATGCTTTCAGATAGTGACTAATTTGCGCAAAAATCCTCCATCAAACTCAGAAATAAAGTTTTAATTCACGTTGACGTTTTAAACAAACGATTTTCATCCTTTCCGTTTGAATAAACCACGGAGTTAAGAGAGTAGAAGTTCTAGGAAAATGTTCCGTTTTCCATTAATATCTCGACAACCCTTGGTCTTAGAAACCCGAAATTTGGACTAAATTTATGGGAGACTATTTTAAGGCTACCCACAAAATTTCATTAAATTCAGTTCAGCCGTTCGCTCGTGATGATGAGACAAAGAAAAGTTTTGTTTTTTACTAATATCTCGAGAACAACTAGTCGTAGAAACTCAAATCACAGACTAAATTTTAAATGGGGCTATTTGCAGGCTACCCACAAAATTTCATCAAATTCGGTTCAGCCGTTCTTCCGTGATGATGGAACAGACAGACATATTTTCAATTTTATTTATATAGATAAAATATATTATATATTGATAATCAAATCATTCATAATTTTTATTATTAAACATTAGAATTCGATCACACTATAAAATTTTCTACTTTAAAACATCTGAGCAGTCGTAATTGCAAATTTTAATATTAAAACTATTTCTGTTGGAGTGTGTCGAGTAAATTAAATGTGGTCAGCAAGTTACTTTCCCTACAGATACAAATTCATTTTCTCTTTATATCTTTTATGAATTATTAAATTCAGTTTAATGGCACTGAATAACAATGAAAATTATTTAAAATCACACTGAATTTTCAGTTTTATTTCAATTTTCGTTTTCATTTAAGGACTGGACGTATATTTTCAAAGGCGGCTTGGCAAAAATACGAAAAACGTATAATAACTTGACAATGGTTAGTCCTAGAGGTATGGGATTGGTCTTATTTTTCTCGTCATCGAAAATTACGTATAAAATAAGCATTTATTTGATACATTTGAACACACGTAGTCTTTTATTATTGATTTCTGCAAAAAATAAAGATTATTTCTTCCCTAATCGTACCAAAATCTAATTAACTTAAAAGTATCCCAGAGGTGATTTGTCTACTAAATTTTTGAAATTTTGTCAATTAGTTTTTTCAGCTAGAGTGGATACACACTTTTTTGTGGGCTATTTCACAAAAAAGACATATTCTTTGTTTTCGAATAATATAAAATCTAACCAGCTCCAGGATGATCCATAAGTGACTTATCTACCAAATTTTGTGAAATTTTGTCTATTATCTTTTCAGCTAAAGTGAATAACTACATTGCAGAGAGAAACACACACACACAGACGTTACGTTAAAAAAAATTCAAACCGTATAAATACGTCGAAAACTCGAATTGAGATTTTCGACACGATTCAATACTTTCCATATATGGTAGGGGAAGTAAAGATACGATGGCTATTTTTATAATTAAATTTGGACTCTGTATACTATAACCACTATATATTTGTTCACTATAACCAGAGCGAAATTTCTGGTTTATATTAGACGTTTTCACATTTTTGCATTAAATCAACCACAAAAATGTTATATATTAAAAAAAAAATTCAGTTCAGAATTTTTATAAATATGAAAGACCCGAAGTTCTTTATAGAGAATAAACTGCTAATTCCCCCTGTACATCATCATAAAATACGAGCGATCAGCCTCGATCCTTAAATCATTCTTCGTAATAACGGAAGTCATTCCCGTGAAAAGTGGGAGCGACCAGGAAGGGATCACATATCCATCGTAATCACACCTTTCATGTATTCTAAGTTTTTCTCACTTTTTTTCGTTTAAAATATATGCTACATTTTTAAAACTTTAAAACAGAAAATAGTTTGTATTAATAAAGAAATACAAATACACCGGGTAGTTATCTTCCGTACTATATCTGGAGATGGTCGTGAACATAGTAAAAATATTTTCAGAGCTTCGAATACATCATTTCTAGGAAATACCTTAAGCACCTCAACAAATTTGAATGGAAAGTCCATGAATGCACACGTTATGTGTCTCTACAGTAAAAGTGAACATGTTGGATCGAAAAAAGCGATTGTAGCGCACCTAGTGGAGAATTAAAAAATCAGTATGATGAACTCTGTAACAAAGCGAGAGGGACGAAATAAGTCAATTACAAAGGTGCAAAGCACTATCTAGTTAGTAGAAATAGACAGACAATTGGAACAAAACAAAATGCGGGTACGCAAAGCAATATATGCCTGTCAAAAAGTAGTATCATCAGAGTCTCTAACATTCCATGACAGTGTCACCCAGACCGTACGACCGACCCGAAGGTGCAATGTATTTGTTTGGATAGACATTTAGATAGGAACGCAGTGGGGGTGTCCAATACTTCTTCTTCAACCCAGACCATCCGTCCTACTTGAAGGTGTAGTATTAGTTTGGGCTGCCATGACAGTGCCACCCAATTTAGACCGGAATCCAGTGGGGGTAGCATATACAGGGACTCAATTTTGTCATCATAATCAGAACCTCGGGGCGAGTCTGAGCGTTCTATACCTCCGGAAGGATTACTTCTATTAACAGTGCTAGAATAGCCAGAGGGTCTGGCACTTCCCTGTTCACTATATTTCGCGTAGATCACTATATCTCGCGTCCATCCAAATTACCAGATATAAATCTGTTTGTTTTAATCAAAGTTGTTTCCAAATCAGTACAAAATATTCAGAAACGCTTTTCACTTTCAAAGAGCCGGCCTTCCAAGGTGGCCACCGGTGTTTTTAACTCAAGCAAAATAATTTCCCTGTCGTAGTCATATTTACCAGAGGATTGGAAGGGAGAGGGTAATCCAGGAGCAGTTAATTGGGACATACTCATAGCAAATTCCTTTTTAAGCTTATCTAAAACTTACTCTCAATTTGCACCCGTAATTTGGCATTTTCATTCTGCATTTCATACATCCGTCGATCTATAAGTTCAACTCCAGGGGATCCCCGACTCTTCTGCCCTGCAGTCTCCAAGAATTCCTTAGTTATTTTCAATTCCCTTGTCAAGCTTTGGCATTCTTTCTCAAATCTAGTAACTCCATCCTTTAATTCAGTTACTTCATTTACATCAGGATCATTCTCTTTAGAAATTAATTCATTTTTTAGAGATTAAATTTTCTCCTCATACTTTTGTAGTTTAACATTCATCTCCGCCATTGTGGTATCACACGATGACAGCGTTAATTTCATTTCATCTATAATTTCATCCTGTACTGAAATAACTTTTTCTAATTCTTTGTGTTTTAATTTTAAATGTTCTAACTCGTTTGTTAACTCCACAGAAATATTAAGCCCTGTTAAGTCCTCAGACCCAACTACTTCTTCGAGGCCAGTGAATAAATCAGATCCAACAGCCTGTTCAAGCCCAATGATCCTAGTCTTCTGTGCACTCTATTTAAACTGATCAGATTTTCAGTCACTGGTACACATAATATGTTTGCAAACTCATTTTGCCTTTCCTTAGAAGTCGTTTGATCCTTATGAACTACACAATAAATTTTAAATTAAGTTAACTTACTTAATGCCTCCCTGATTGAAGGTGAGTCAATAACGAGATCCAGGAACAAAACTATTAATTTATCCATGATGCTATCTGAAATGCTAGCAAGGGTGTCCGATAAGTACAAGAATTTAACTTCCCACAGCACCTGGCAAGGCAATACAATTTTCAATAAATCAACGTCAGAGAGTAATACGTCATTGACATCAGTGTATGAACCAATAACGGAAAAGGTACTTTCGTATGATTAGCAACATAAAGAGACAATAAACAAATCCACAAGCATAACTCACAACCACTCTCGATCCAAGGTTTGAACTCCGCAGTTACTGTTTCGAAAAAAATATGATGCAATATCAAACGTTACATATAATTGACGTACAAAAAAAATACAATATCATAAAATTGTACCAGTGCTACAAGGGGCATCAAATTTGGAATACCACTTTATATTATGCCTGGGAGTATTTTAAAACCAGTCTGGACCCTGTAACTAGTCCAGAAACTAAGTTTTCTGAAACACTGTCCCACAGAAAACGAGACAAAGACCAATAACTTTGAAACCAGCCAGTTTATGAGAGGTCAGTGACTGTTATTATATTCAGATGAATATTCCTTAATTAATAAGTTTTTTTTCTCATTTATTACACATTAGGACAGTTAGAAAAACAGCATTTCAAGTTAAAGCCTCACAAGACCCCAAAGTCTCAACCAAAAGTTAGCCTTCCTGTACTATTGAAGCAATCGCCGAGACGTAAGCAATGTTATACAAACTGCGTAGTTGAAATAGATAATTATTAAAACATTCATATATACACTATTATACAATATAATTCAATAACCTATATACCGTTCAATTCAGCAAGAACTTCGGCACAATATATAAGCACTTTCGCAACTGTGTCCACGCTGAAATACACCTAATGTAAACTTTATAACCCAAGCATAAAATAACACGAACACTCGCCATGCGAGCCAGCTTGGGAAGGATGGGTCTAAAGAGGGATTTGGCATCAGGTAAATGAAAGAAGCTTGAAATTTACACACATACCTTTAAACTTGTCCATCGCTTTCTGGTTTCCAGTAATATTCGCTGTATTTGCTGAGAAGAATTCAATAAAATAATAACTGAAGTCCCGTTGGATCATATGGTTCCAATTAGATCGTGGAAAACTAACATGAATTGCACACGAAAGCATATTAATAATACCCTTGCAATTGTTTGGCTCAATATGCCGCATGGGGATTCGTAACTGCACTGTTCAACACGTGGGCCATCTTGAGAAAATGGTGAGGCTAAAACAACCGATAGACTAAGAAATGCCACCGATAAAACAAAGAATGCCGGTGAGAATAAGTTAAAACAGCAAAAAAACAGGAGCTCCAAATACGTACGTCTGATTCGGTCGATTTCTGATCAGGGAGCCCCATTTGAAATTGTCCACAAAGAGAAATTAGTACGAAGGTGATTATATAGCCTAGACCTGGATTAAGAGAAAGCCAATCGGAAAGCAGCATGAAGAGCAATGCAGCCAATCCGAAACGAGAAACAACACAAAATATTGGTGTACGCCAAGACACATAAATAATATCCCGGCAAGACGAATCAAGTCCGAACAAGAATAAATGAAACCCAACAAGACGAAAAATAGGTTAAAACGGCACATAAGAGCCCCAAAGGAATAGAACGGAGAAAGGATGAGGAGGATTTTACAAAGACAAATAAAATGTAAACATGTAAAATTCCCTCTATTCCTTTGGCGGCTCTTGTGTGTCGCTTCAACCTATTTTTCGTCTTGTTGGGCCTAATTTATCTTTGTTAGGACTTGACTCGTCTTATTCTTGATGTGTCTTGGCGCACGTCAATCGCTTGCGTTGTTTCTTGTTTCGGATTGGCTGGACTGTTCTTCATGATGCTTTCTTAATGGTTCTCTCTTAATCCAGGTCTCAGATATATGAGTATAATCCCCTTTGCACTCATTCCTCGTACAAAAAGCATTTGATAAAGTGTGGCACTGTGGATTAGCATACAAATTGATCACTCTAAAAGTTCCTGACGCACTTGTCAAACTTTTAATCTCATACCTAAATAACAGACACTTCCAAGTTAGAGTAAAAGATAACTTGTGTACACCCAAGCTCATTAAAAGTAGTGTACCGCAAGGATCCTGTCATAAAAGATATGACATTTTGTGCAGTCCGAATATTGCACAGGGTTTTAAGAACCTTTTAATCTTTTTTTAATTTAAATTTTAATGAAGTTAAAGTTAATATTTTACAAGTCTCTTTTTAAAAGTATTCTAAAGGCATTCGCCTGGCAAAAGAGCCATTTTCAAAATCATTTTCACACGGGATGTAACATCTGCAGGACGAGCTAGCTCACAGCTGCAAAAGAGAGCAGTCTACAGCCCCCCCCCCCCTTTAGCACATGCAAGGAAGATTTTACATTGCTTAACCTGTAACGGTCAAAATTCCTTCACAGCCACAAACTTTGTTTCCCACAGAAACCTTATACTGGAATTCTGCGCCCTGCAAGTTCACATGGGCAGTCATTTGAAGATGGCCATTTTCACTGTCAACTTCCAAAAATAATGGGGAAAAGTTACTCCCACTTTACAGTACAGCTGGACAAAAGTCGCGGATGGACATGACGCTTCAAGGGGGATTTCAACATCATATCCCCTTGGATTTTGCATTATAGCAGGCTACATCCAATAAGAGGTTCTGTAAGTCAAGGAGTAGCCAATTACAGATGTTACTGCAAGAGCGCTATGACTAGCGCAGCAAAAATATAAAAAAAAAAAGAGAGAGAGAGGAGAGAGTCGTCGAAAAGTGTGGTCCGGCTTGCGCCGACCACTCTGGGCTTTTTTTCTACAGAAATGATGACGGCAAAATTTGGCCGCACCATGTTGGTTAAGAATTTGTATGTACGAAATGACGGACAGGAGTCCGGATGACCTGAGCCATACTTTAGGCTTATAGGCCCACTTCGCTCGTTATGTTTTTTTTTTCAAAGAAGTGTTTCTAAATTTTGGTCTGTTGCTGACCTATACAAAAAAAGAATGCTGGCTCTAAGATTGGAGCGACTCTATACAGGACTTGGGGTCCTAATGGAGGCTTGAGCCTATATATGCTCCGGAAATCAACTATGGAATGTTCATAATATCAATCGACAATGGTGATATCTTTTGATGAGCTGAAAGCGGTGATATTGGAATAATCGATGGCTATGAAACGAAACTCTGCTCAATTGATACGCCCAGCTACCTCTGATCTACGGTTGACAATGGCTGATTTATGGTCGAGAAACTTTACATCATCACTAATGCTGTGAAATAAGTCGGTGGACTCTCAATTTGTGAAAAACAGAACCATTCAGAGCAAAAAAAGAAAAGACGAACTTTATGTCACCGACGACAGTAGCAGGTACCTCAACCCACAAGCCTCAGCATATCATGCCCGTAAGTTACTCCATTTCTAATATTGTAATTCCATTGTCCGATGACTCTAATTAATTAGAATAATATAATGAAGAGATAAAGATAGAAACTAAAACTGTGTTATTTGTAACTATTGATTGAGATAACAAATGTAGCAATACTTTAAACAATTTTTAATGTATTGACATTCGAATCCTAGCATTTATTTACAATGCTCAAATCTAATACTGACTGAATAATGTTAAATGAAACTCCCATAGAGACATAGATGAAAGAATATAATACTAGTATGATGAATATTAAACTGTAAAATTATAATGATGAAACATACTTAAATGATATTAAGAAGTGCTATACGGGAAGTAATACAATTAAATATGGTTTATGTGATTGTGCATTAAGTTATTGTTATAATACTGTGCAATGGATAAATATTCTCTTCTCTCGAATATAAATAAATATATATATATATTAATAAATGTTATTTTGGATCCACACCTGCCTCTTCCTATGACTCCAAGCTTTTTAAAATTAATTAACAATAATATGATTTGTTTCAGGTATCTTGGAGGGTAAGTCTGTTTATTTTTTAAAATGCTAGCCACTAGTGATCAAATTATTTGAATATAAGTAATAGACCAAAATTAATTGCATGTTAATGAAGTATGCATTTAGTGACTTAATTACTAAGAGTTTTCCGTGGTCTATATACTTCTTTAATTTGTGTCAGGAAAGATGCGGCCTTTACATCCTGATAGATCCATCCTGGGCCCGACACTCTTTAACATATATCTAAATGACATCCCCAGGACCCCAGACACGGAGCTGGCACTCTATGCAGACGACAGTGCGATACTTGCAAAACACACTTACGTCTCAGTATTGCACAGACAGCTACAACAACACTTAGACATACTCCAAACATGGCTGGAAAAATGGCGAATAAAATTAAACCCCAATAAATGTCATTGGATTTATTTCTCTAGAAAACGTGAATCTCCGCCGCCTCTGTACATAAACAACCATGCCCTAAAAGCGGAAAAATCTACTAAATACCTAGGTGTAACGATTGATTCCCACCTAACCTGGAAACAGCACGTAACGAACTTAATCAAAAAAGCGTATATGGCCACAGGAGCCTTATACCCAATGATAGGAAACGGAAATCTAAGTTATCAAAATAAACTCCTAATTTATAAATCGGTCATCCGCCCGGGAATGCTGTATGCAGCACCCGTATGGGGATATGCCTGTAAAACTACTATAGACTTACTAGAGACAAAACAAAACAAAACCCTAAGGATTATAAGGAAAGCCCCTAGATACTTACGAAACTCGGTAATTAGGAAAGACTTCAAAATAAAAACTGTTAGAGCCCAAATTAAAAAACTAGCGCTTAAATTCTATAAAAATCTGCCATCTGTTCCAAATGAACTACTATTCAATCTGCATGATTATGATCATCGCAAAGCCAAATCACGTAAGAGACCCCGCGCGGTACTTAATATTGAAAATCGGAATTAGGTAAGTCCCAACTTAAATAGTTGATATTAAATAAAAACTCGATCAATGTTTTCTAAAAAATGTTCTTAAACCTTAAACTGCCAAATTGCTAGGAAATCCTTAGATCTGCATCAACTCCCCAAAATTACTCAAACTCTAAATGTGCAACAAACTGCCACACTAGGAGCTAAGTCAAATAATTAAAACAGTAAATCAAAAACCTCGAACCTCCAACTATGGGCAAATGAAATAATGTCACAGTATGAAGATAAGAACCACACCTAGAGATTGGAGATTAAAGGCGCTTCGCGCCTGGTGCTCTTTTCTGGACGAAACCCCCCCTCCGACTCATTCCTCTTCTGGAGTTCGGGTTTGTTAGTTCTCCTGCACTGGCGTTATTCAAGTTAGCTCCGTTCCCCTTTGTTCAAATTTTCTAAAATAGCTGTAATTTTGAAAAATACAAAATATTTTCAGTAAAACAATTTTAATTTAGCGGTATTTTTAGTAAAAAATAATTTTATTATACAATCCAGAAAATAAAAATTGACGATCAGCAATGTAGGTGGTAATAATCCGGATCTTTAAACCACTCTAAATTCAGAACTTTTTAAAAGCAATTTTGTGCAAACTACATTAAATATGTTCGTCGAAAATTAAAGTTTCTGAAATGTAGCATAATTTTAGACTACAGTATAACGTTACAGAGAGTGAAAAAGCTTCTTATTGGTAGCCTGAATGGTTTCGGATATGAAAGGGTATAGTCAGTTTAAAATTTTGACTATTCGACCTTTGTCAGAAGTTGATTATTTGCTATTCGGAAAACTTTATTAGTTGTATTACTATAAGAAACATTTTCTGCTTATACATCGGCCAGAATCGTGAACCACTTAACCGTCACAAAACGTTGCACCAGCGTACAAGTGGAGGCGGAACACACTACACCCAATAACACAACATATATACCCGCAAGTGGGATCCGAGCTCTCAACCCAGCAACCGAACGACCACGAGGAAAAGCTTACCTTGACACCTCAATCACCGCGTCGGCCTTCTGTAAAATATAAATAAATTCCTATAATGAAGACTTGCATTAACTACCAATAAAAAATTAGGATACAGTTTATATTATAATTTTTAATTTTAGCTGCAACTATTAATGTTTGAAATACCATGTTTGCTTGCATGTACTATGTATGTTCCCCTTATTCCGAAGCCGTGTTTTTGTCAATATAGCTTTCAATCCGAGGAGTTGCGTGAAACTTTCGAAAATATCAATAGATTTTAAATATGTTCTAAAAAACCCAGAAAATGGATAAAAATCGGCCCCGTACTAAATAACTTATCTGCTTTCTCAATTTTCGATCTAGAATTTTTTTTAAAGGTAAGCTAAAATATTTTGAAGACAGCTGAGGAGCCACGATTTCGAAAACGTAGATAGTTTTTGTTTTTTTCGTGGGGGAGGATAGGGTTCACAGATTTTTAACTAGCAGACAAATTCTAAAACTATCGGGAAAAGGGCGACAGGGATATCCATGTTTAAAATTTAACTGGCACTTCTATTTTAGGCCTGTTATCTCCATTTTTTTAACTGAAGCTGAAAGTTCCGGGTTTGTTGCTCCAATGTTTCCAAATTGGTAGAAATCGATAGTTTCTTTATTACATAGTTTTTACAGGACCGGTGAAAAAAGTCTTAAAAATAGATAAGTAAATACCCATCATGAAAATCTATATCATCCTACAACATAGATAGGATCGCCATTTCTTCACAAACTACAACTGAACACAGTTCAAATGGCCCCATGTGCCAAACGTTTAAAGAAAATGCGTTAGATTTTTATACGAATTTAAAAAAAAAAAAAATTCTATACAAGTTTAAAGTCAATATTTTATCTTTAAAGTAAGCACTCATCTCCAAAATCTAGCATTTCATTGTTGCAAACAGCGTTACCATTGTAAAAGAAATAAAGATATTTAAATCAGTTAAGCATTTAAAAATAATTGTATTATCTATAGGGCTAATATTGAATCCATGGAGTTAGAGAAAACTCTATGACTGAATCTATTCCGATTTTTATGCAATTTTCACATTGTATTTTCGACTCTCTAATGGATCCACTCGACCCGCTCACGCTAAATTCTGTCCCACTTTGGTTGCTTTGCGACTTTTGCTCAGGCGCAGCGGGCGCAGAACGTACTAAAAACTAAATGCTATAAAAACTGGTTGTTATATTTAGTGGCAGCTTGCGGAAAATATTCGCTAGTATTTAATTGAAGCAAAGCTCGCATTTAAATAAGCAAGATCTATTTTTGACCTGAGACTCTTTTTGTGGCAACCTAATAGAAAATAATAGAACTTAAATTATTATGATTAACATTATTTATCATTACGTTGTGCGTTGTGTTTGCAATAACCCTCCAATTATTTAACTTTCGCGTGAGTCCTGTAAAGGAATTATTAATAAATAAAATGCTAAATGGATCACACCATTTTAACTTTAACAAAAACATTTATTAAAAAATCTGATGAGGGCAACACATGACTTTCCTTATATAATGCAATGAATTTACTACTTTTACAGTAAAAAAATGGGTTTTTCTTATAGTAGATACTAATATTGAATTTTCGACAATTAGTCGTCATTTTCATTGATTTAGCGTCATTTTTATCCATTTGGCGAGATTTTTGTTAATTTGGTAACATTTTAAAAAGATGCCAAGTTGGCGAGATTCCGCCAAATTCGTCGCTAAAATCTCTCCAAGCGTTATGGACGAAGAAATAAGTTATTCTTACAACAGATAAATGACTATTGGTGTTCAAATACAAAAGTATTACTTAAAGTATATTTTTTCATGAATGGAACGAGCTAGATCCACGAGAATGATGTCACCCAATTTATCGCATGGTATTACATATGAAAAATGAAAAGTGAACATGTTTCTGAATAGGGAATATTTTTTTTTATTTTATATGACTTTTTGATAATTTTTTTGGAAAATGTACAATATCTCGAGAACGGTTCATGTTAGCGTTCTAAAATTTACGTCAATCGTTTTCTAATGAAAAATTACATAAGAAATGTCTATTTGCGTAAATTTATTAGCGGTTTTGATTTTTTGACGATTTTTTCAAAATTTCATTCGAAAATTTAGGAGGGTTCTGAACATTCGACTGCATATAAAAACAATAAGCTTCCAGTGTTTACGGATTTTGATTATTGTACCAAATTTTGTTCAAATCGGTCCATTCGTTCGTCAGTTATCGTCTCCACAGACTCACTGACACACACACACACACACATCACTTCAAAAATGTTTGATTTGTGATCAGGGATACTTGAAACGTGCTCTCCCGTCGAAAATTCGAATTCGAATTATCTCTTGCTGTAATGCTCCGACACGTAAATTCGTTGAACATATTGTACTGCTGTAACTCTGCACAAATCAATCTCTATCCATTATTTTTGAATATCTACGGAACACTCTACATTTCTACTCGTCGTTATGTCATAATGTCGGGCAAATATCAGAACAATTCATCGTAGTTGTGTGGTTATTAAGTCATCACTCGTCTTCTTCTTCTCATCTCCTTCCTCGGTCACAAGTTGTGGTTCCCTCCATTTGTCGGGGGTGTCACTTTCCCCCTTGCTTTTATTTGGAGCATTCAGTGTGACGCAATAAACTTCATCTGAATTGGCTAGTATTCCATCCAATGCCGTTCTTTACATTATTTTAAGAGTTCGTTCGACCCCTTCTCGCTTGAGTCCCCTAATTTATGGTTTCAGTTGACCTTTGGGTTCACATGCTGTAAACCCTGGCGTCTTTTTGACTGGACGTATTCTTGCCGTTTCAGACACCATAAATTTGTACATAAAAAGTGTCTCTCCACAAACACAGCACTTCGTGTGAGATCTATTTCTGGTCTCACACTTTTGACCTATAACGAACCGAACTAGACAATTATCGATTGTTTTTCGATTTAGAATACTATCGATAATTATGATCGGTGTCAATTTATAATGTTCGTCGTCTTTGACGATCGTCAATAAATTGTATCGTCATTCCTGGCATGCAGTTAGATAAGCAGATGTATTACCATGACTGCCCCATAGTCGGATAAAATCTTAACTTTTATTTACATTTATAATAAGACAAGAGAGATCAATCATGCTTAAAGCACTGATTATGAAACACTTTCCAACTGCAATGCAATTTTATTTGAACATCTCTAAAATTCGATACATATTCGGGAGCAATATTCTAAAAATTATCACAATACTACATGAAATTATTACATTTAAAAACTTAAAACTTCATCGAAAAAAATTAATTTTATTCAAATGAAGTCATTGAAATTTAAGTCGCCTGGTTTAAACATCTCTTAGATTTAAACATCTCTAAGATGCGATACATTCAGCGGTCATATTTTTAAAATTATCACAATAATACAATAATTTATTACATTTGAAAACTTAAAACATCATCGAAAAAAATTAACTTTATTCAAATGACGTAATTGAAATATAAATCGCCTGGCTCTCTATGTAAAAGCTGTAAATATTTCATTCACACACTTTTATTCGATTCCTTTCATTCATCACAATACTACAATAATTTATTTTATTTAAAAACTTAAAACCATGGAGGTAAACGTAATTTCACTCTATGCTTAAAAATTCATCGAAAAAGTCGTCATTCTCTCTGTAAAATCAATGAATGTTTCATTCATATCAGCTATATTTCAGACTTAAAGAACAAAATAATTTTGTGTTAAAGAAATTCAGCAATTCTTATACAACTCATTCTACATATTTTGGTATTTACATTCTCCATAAGTGAAAATAAGCTTCGCTGTAGAAATACTCAAAGTTTGATGATCATTTAAACCAAATATATTGTAATTTCGTTGTTTTAGTATGCAGATGCACAGAATTTAAGCAAAAATAAAGCGGTTTGAGGACGGATACAACACGAAATATGAATTAAAATAAACTTTAAAAATCACGATTTTGACATAAGATGGATGCCATATCTTATTTTGATGTGGGTCACGTGATCTCTTCATATAATGGTCACGTGATCTCTTCATATAATGGTCACGTGATCTCTTCATATAAAGGGTGTAATTAACTCATCCAACATCTTTATGTGTTTACATTCTGCAGAAGTGAAAATTAGGCTTCGCTGTAGAAATAATCAAAGTTTAATGATCGTTTAAACTCAAGTATATTGTAATTGCGTTGTTTGGGGATGTAGATGCACATAAATTAAGCAAAATTAAAGTGGTTTTAGGACGCATACAACACTAAATAAAAATGAAAAAGAACTTCAAAAATCACGATTTTGATATAAGATGGATGCCATATTTTATTTTGAAGTGTATCACGTGATCTCTTCATATAATATGGGTGTAATTATTAATTTAACTGTTATTTAAAAAAATACCAAATATATTTTGCTGAAATTTTTTTCATATTTTTTATGGGATAATTTGAATATTTCCTAAAACTTTCGAAGTAATTTGTGAATTTTAAATTCGCTTAAAAAATGTTTGAAAAATTAGATCCCATAGAGTTCAATGTATTTCATTTTTTCAACCCACGTTCTGTCCAAAACTAATTAGGTGATATTATTCATTTATATTCCCATAGGTCCTATAAACCGCCTGTACAACATACTAAAATTTCATTTTGATAAAGTCATTTTTACGGCAGTTATCGTGCTAACGTACAGACTGACAGACAGAATGAACAAAGTCATAAACACTTTTCAACTTTGTTGTAAAGTGTTAAAAAACCTATTTTAGAGGAAGAAATATTTTTTATTTCTGAAACCCTCTTGAAAAGAAACAATTGCTAAAAATATATGCTGCGAAGTACATATGCTTGTAAATATATAAGTAAATATCTTACTTTGCACTCTCATGAATGCCAAAGCCTTGTTTTTAACACTTTACAACAAAGTTGAAAAGTGTTTATGACTTTGTTCATTCTGTCTGTTTGTCTGTCTGTCTGTCTGTCTGTCTGTCCGTCCGTTAGCACGATAACTGCCGTAAAAATGACTTAATCAAAATGAAATTTTAGTATGTTGTTCAGACGCTCTGTAGAACCTATGGGAATATAAATGAATAATATTACCCAATTAGTTTTGGATTGAACCCGGGGCGAAAAAATGAAATACATTGAGCCCTATGGGACCCAATTTTTCAAACATTTTTTAAACGGATTTAAAATTCACAAATTGCTTTTAAATAAATTAAAAGCAATTTTAGGTAATATGCAAATTGTTCCATAAAATATATAAAAAAAAAATTCAGCGAAATATATTCAGTAGTTTTTTTAAATAAAAATTAAAATAGTAATTACACCTCTTGTATGAAACGCCCACGTGACCATGATATGAAACGATCACACGACCCACTTCAAAATGATATATGGCATCCATCTTGTTTCAAAATCGTGATTTTTTTTAAGTTCTTTTTAATTCATATTGAGTGTTGTATCCGTCCTAAAACTACTTTATTTTTGCTTAAATTCTGTGCATCCACATACTGAAACAACGCAATGACAATATATTTGAGTTTAAATGCTCACCTAAATTTGATTATTTCTACAACTAAGCCTATTTTTCACCTATGTAAAATGTAAACAGCAAAATATATAGAATGAGTTGTATTAGAATTCCTGTATTTTTTAACACAAAATAATTTAGTCCATGGAGTCTGCATGGCTGATATGAATGAAATATTAATTGATTTCATAAAGAGAAGGACGATTTTTTTCGATGAAGTTTCAAGCATAGAGTTTAATTTTTTGTAGCTCCATGGTCTTAAATAAAATGCTTAAATAAAATAAATTATTATAGTATTGTGATGAATGAAATGAATGGAAGAAAGTTATGAATGAAATCCTGTTTTTATAGAGAGATCCAGGCGTGTTATTTTTCTATGACGTCATTTGAATTAATTTCAGTTGTTTTCGATGAAGTTTTCAAATATAATAAATTATCGTAGTATTATGATAATTCTAAAACTATTACCGAGGAATGTATAACATTTTAGAGATGTTTAAACCAGGCAATTTATGTTTCAATGCCGTCATTTGAATGAAGTTCATTTTTTTCGATGAAGGTTCAAGTTTTCAAATTAATAAATTAATGCAGTATTGTGATAAGTTTCAAAATATTACCGAGGAATGTATTGCATTTTAGACTTGTTTAAATAAAATTGCATTGAAGTTGGAAAGTGTTTCATAATCAATGCTTTAAGCATGATTGATCTTTCTTGTTGATTTATATCCTTAATGGAAATCAATATTGTCTGTGGTCTCACACACTTTAATAAATATTTCTGTATTTCCCGAATTTTTTTAAGGAGCTATAACAGTTGGCGACATACATTTTATATAGATATTCCCTAAACAACTCAAAATGGTAACGATCATTTCTTTTAGCTCCAGGGTTGATAGAGTTTAAAATGTGCTTCTATCTGAATTTATTTTATCTCTTCATGCTCTTTGTTAACGTCTTCCTAATTGAGATGTGTCTTCTTTTTCAAAATGTTTTCAATTTTAATTTGTTTTGATGTTCTCCTTGTTCTATTCTTTCTATCTGATTTAAGTATCATTTTAATTATTCAGTGCTTGTAAATGAGTAAATAAAATATGGTGTCACTTTGCTGAACTGACATCATCCACTGAATTTTAAACCACTGGAGATTTCTATATTTATATATACAGCTGCGTTATGTTCGACTAAATATATCTTACGCGCAACTAAAACTTTTTACTCCTTTAATTTACTAGTGGGTAAATTCTGATGGATAATTATGTTATCAAATGTCATGAAAAAATCAAGATGTTCCTGAAAATAATATACTTAAGTGTAGTGCTCGTAAAAATCTTCACAAAAATCTTCATAAACCTGAAAAATAAAATTTATGGATTAATTTAAAATATGTGCCATTGCAGGAGGCGTGGCTAAATTTTGGGACTGGAATTAGGTGCTATCGAGAGCTGCGCATATAGTTGGTATGTAATTGGAATTCGTTGTAATTGGGATGTAATACATTCCTGTATCAGTTTCAGAGCACCTAGTGTGGTGTTGGTATAAATTTTATTTTATGTCAAACATTTCGTATACAACAAGTGCTTAACAAATGAATTATTTAACAATATTTGATTTCTTATGGGTAATTTTTTCTCCAAATGAGCTGTTTCTTCTTTCTTGTTACAATATTTTTTTCTATTTATCAACCTGTTTTCTGCATTACATATTAACATAGGTGGTTTAAACTAAAAGAAAAGCAGTAGCAGCGATCATTTTCGGGAAATTAAATAGAAAATGCAAATTTTTATTTTTAAGATAAGTAAATGACTGCATGACAAGGGATGACACTTAATACAGACAACTGCTTTGTTAACATCGTTCAAATGTATTCATTCCGGTGTCCACTCGCATTGACGAAGTGAGGTGAAATGCTCAGTCACTTGTTCAACCTACACGTGGTAGCAATGCTTGTGAGTTAATATTTCCGTTCTAGGAGGTATTATTTTTCTGATTTGTAATTCAATTGATTTATTTTTCTCCTTCCACTAGCCAGTAGACAGTTTCAATGGTGTCTATAGTTAAATACTATCGCCATTGTCAGAAACTGGCTATTCTATCGGTTTTAATTCGAATTGCATGGCTGTCCTGATGAGAATGCAATTTCGAACTAACCGCCATTTTTGTGTAGTTTCAATTGTTGTTCTCTATGTCTTAATCTTTTATCTTGAGCTAATTATTATTGCCTTTTCTCATTTTTGCAATGTTTCCTCTTTCATTTTTATTTATTTTCATATATACTTTTTAATTGTGATTTTTGTATCCTAATATTCTTCTCATCCCCCTTTCCATTGCAGTAATATGTTACCTTCTATCCTTATCCTTAGCCTTGGTCTATAGTTACTCATTTGTAACAGATATGCTAAAGATGGGTTTTTTGTACATACTGTAGTTTATGCATAGTTTTCGATTAAACTCTTTCATTTATATATATATATACTAGCAAAGCAGTTGCCTGTATTAAGTATATATATATATATATATATATATATATATATATATATATATATATATATATATATATATATATACATATATTTAAAATATGTAATAATAAAAATTATGTAATAATAATAAAAAAAATTCAAGTAATATTAACATCACCACAAAAGCAAATTCACGGCCATAATGCCGATGAGAGAAGAGAACAGCACCAGCCCAAATTCGATGATTAGTCAGAGTTAAATTCCTCCTCAGGTCTGAGTATTTAACTCTAACTAACCCAAACACATGTCTGTTTCAGATAGAGCAATAGTACATTACTATAAATACTCCAACCCAGACTACAGGCATACTATATAAATATATATATACATATATATATAATAATAATAAAAAGGTTTGAATGTCCAATGAAAAATGTATATATATATATATATATATATATTAAAAAACAAAATTGTTTTGCTTTAATTGCAAGTTTATATTTTGAACTAGCTCCTTATTTGTTTTATCTTCTAAAAAGAAGATCTAATTAAAATGTAATTCACCCGTTCTAATGTCATTCCCTTGTTTACCAAGAACACAGGTAAATGACGACAGGGGAATGACAAATCATGTGATTTTACTGAGTATATGAGTTTTATTTGCAGTTAGGCTTAACTTGATATTCAGTTTGCTACACCAACTAAGCACACATATGTGTTAAAAAAATTATATACTGCTTTATTCTGAGAGTAATTAAAGACAGGTTAATGACAAGAAATAAAAATTACACAACATTGTTCAGTTTTATAATATTTCCCTACACAGAATGATAGCTAGAACATAGTCGAACTCTTTAATGGGGAATATGGACTTTAGTAGAAAGGAATAATACTTTTATTATATAGTGTTGTCATCTATGTAAGAATGAGGTGTTAAAATTCAATGACAGGTGAATGACAAAAAAGCTAGAGGACAGTTCTAAAAAATGTATTTAAAATGTTTCTCTAATGCATAATTTATTACTGCTTTTACTTTACATTATCTAATTTAATATAAAACATCAAATTAAAAGAAAGCTAGAAAATGAAGACTTGTAAATGAAGTTGTGATTTTATGATTTGGCTGTTGGGGCACACAGGAGAATGACATTTAATAAAAGAAACTAAATTTTTAAATATTAAAAATATAGATTGTTTTTATGTAATGACTGAGAAATATGAACTACAATATAGTAAAACTGATCAGTGTTCAAAATCAGTCCCAAATTGAAACACTTGTGGCATCTAAAACTCCAGTTTACAGAAAATGATCTTTATATCAGCTTTTGAAATTTTTTGAGGGCCATTCCTAGGGCCGTGCCTGGTTCGGTAATACTGAAATTCTACGTTTCTGTTTGCATAATTATATATTATACTACAGTAATTATGCACATGACCCGACGTATTACTAACAGTCATTTTGTATGCATTTATATTACTATATATATATATATATATGTGTGTATATATATATATATATATATATATATGTATATATATATATATATATATATATATATATATATAATTCTATGAAAGAATGAACAGTACCAAAAAGTGGTTGTGGGGGGGGGGGGGGGTTGTGACCCCTACTCCCCGGGTAAAAGCATGCTTTGAGTGCCGAGGCAAACACTCCCGGAAAACCGGCATCGTTCATAGAAAGTCCTTGCGACTAAAATAATTGCCGAAATTAAAGACACAGACATTAATTAAAATCCAAAAGAAATACCTTATGTGAAACGAATCGAATCCACCTCACGCCAACACCACCAATACCACCAATAAAACCATCAGAAACTCAACAGACAAACACTCTACCCCATCCCCTTCATCACCAAAATAACTCAGAGAACCGAGGAATCTCCGATTATATACTGTATGTCGTTGCTACAGATTCAACTAAAAATCCGTTAATCTTAGTTTGCACTCTTGTATATCGATATTGTAAAAATCCGATGCGATACCACAAAGGAATCCCCTGGGATATCCAAACCTACGGGCTTCCCCAAAGTATCTTTTCAAACATGAATATTGGTCTTCTGTCTTTGTGTTCAATCTTCTACTTCTGATCAGATAATTCCTAATGACGTTTCTAAACACTCGTTTATTGTGATTAGATGTCCAAGGAACAAGATAATTAATTTAAAATTTAAAATCGTTGCGTTTATCATAGATACGAAAAAATGTTTTATGATGTTTTCCGTCTCGTTTATTATTAACAATACTAAGATCCAAAAAATTAACGATTCCGCCATCATTTTTGGTGTTTTCGATCAGATTCAAACCACTTGGATAAAAACTAAAATCCACCGCGTAAATCCTCTTCCTCGCAAACTGCCAACACATCGTCAACGTATCTTATGAATATAATTTCATTTAAAATGTGTGCTCCGGATTCATAGTTATTCAAATAGATATCTGCCAATATGGATGAGCAACTACCCCCATAGGTATACCAAATTGTTGTTTATAAAAATCCATGCCATTAAACAAAACGGTTTCGAAAAGAACCATTTGTACCAAGTTTTGATATTTATTGTAATTCAGGAAAGTCTGTAAATCATATTTTTCAAACGTTATCATTAAAATATCGAAAAGGTCATTTATGTTTATATTGTTAAAAAGATATGTAAAATCGTAACTTTTATAGTAAACTTCATCTGTCACTTTTTCCAGCGTTTTTTTAACTTCAAAACTATTAGATACAATATGAGCTCCTTATTCTTTTATTATGGGAATTACAGATTTTACATTGCCTTATTGGTAATTTTATTCCAAACATTAGTTTAAAAGTTTTTAAAGTTTATATTTATGTATATATATATATATATATATATATATATATATATATATATATATATATACATATATATACATATATATA